>CAOLHI010002553.1:0-246083 GCA_948474755.1 Ctenosaura bakeri | reverse complement strand
TTTCCATTATTGAAAAAAAAGTACAAACATTCAGGGAATTCCCGTCTGTATCTTATATTCAGTAATTGGAGATCTCTTGTTAAGAATGAGCAGCAGCTGTTGCCGTACATCTTTGAAGATATGAAAGTCTATATCTTCTACCATCAGTTTTTCTTTGTAACTTTGTTCAAGAATTTTTTTCTTTTGTTTTCTCTCTGATAAAATAACATGGGGTAATTTTTTATTTTTAGCAGTTGGAGAGTCCTCACGATTCTTTTAATCATTGTATAAAGTGAAATTAACAGTTCATCTTGAAATTTCTTATACTGTGGTGCCGTGTAGCCATCTGGTTCTGGTGATTTCCCTGTTTTGAGTTCCTTGATGGCTTCCAGTACTTCACTTATTGTTGTTGGAGAATTTAGTGATTCATATTTGCCTCTAGAAATTTTGATCATACTTTGACTATTTAAATAATCTGTTATCTTCTAAAATTGTTGTGGTATAACATTTTTCTCTTGAAACAGGTTTGCATAATACTTTTCAAAGATCTTTTTATTTTGTCTTGGGACATGTACATTCTTTTACCTTCTTTTATTTCACTTATAAGGTTTCATTCTTTCTTCTTCTTTAACTTGTAAGCAAGCCATTTGCCCGTTTTATTAGCTTGTTCAAAATTGTACTGTTGCAGTTGTTTCAGTTTCTTTTCTATTTCCTCAATTGCTAATTGTGATATTTCTTTTTGTAACAAGTTTATACCATGACTTATTGCTTTCTTGCCAGGGTTTTTTTTTTTAACTCTTCTTGTTTGTTTAATCTTTGAACTTTTTATTTCCTTTTTTAATTCTGTAGATGTTGTTGCTGTAGAGAATACAATGAATTTAAGAAAATACACCGATGTAAAAATAATGTAATGTAAAAATAGTTTTTACATTAAAAACTACATTATACATTAATCAATTATTACTGTTTTGCAGTAAAGTGTTAGATGTTTCATGTGAAGTTTTTCATGATTGATCTCTATCCACATTATGTTTCACCTTTTTTTTTTACTCTGCCAGTTTTAAACCACTGATCCATATCTGATAATACACCAGGTGGAGCAGCCTGCCTTGCATCTCTGGGAACCTGTTGCAAGAAGCTGCATGGCCTGCACTGCTCTCCACTTGGCTCTCTCACTTTGGCTGTGCTTAGATTAAGGCAGTGCTTGCACTTGGAGCTTTGTCTCCTCAGAGCTCTCATCACAACCTTCCCATCTGGTTCCCTTCAGACGAAGTGACTGCCATTCTCGGGCCTGCCCCAAAACGTTCCCCTAGCAGCCAGCAGGGAGGAGCAGCACAGCCCTGCCCAAATCCCATCCCCAAAACAAGCTGTGCTCAGCTCTGAAGAGGTAAGAGGCTCCTCCTTCCATGCGTGCCGTATTGCCACCATGAGGGAGAGGAGAATTGGAGCCTTTTCCTGCATTATTCAATTTTTTCTTGAATACTCTTAAATATTCTTAAAAATTGCAATGTATGCATACCCCAGATTGGCAATCACTGCCTTTGTCCATCCCTGCCTGCCTGTCTTCCTCCTTTGCTCTGCTGTCTCATTTCCTTCCCTTCTCTGACCCCAGAGCTGACAGCGCCTGACCTCAGAGGCAAAGAACAGACAGAGGTAACAGTGGTGGTAACATAAGAAGGCTGGGGTACCATTTCTAGTGCTGACTGGTTGTATCAGACTTCTTTCTGGTCTGGGGGGAGGGCAAGTACTCTGGAAATGAAAGTATGAGTGTCTGTTTCCTCCCTCCTCCCTATTCCTATAGTCTGGGGTGGGGAGGGGGTTGTGCTGCTTCAGCTCCACACGAGCTGCCTGCTCCTGAGCAGGCAGCATGAGAGCCCCACCTCTTCCTTCCTCAGTGCAGCCTGGGAGTTTCCCAGGCTGCGCTGGGGCAGGAGGCATGACCACCGCATCTCCAGAGGCTCTGTACGCATGGCAAGCAATGTGCAATCGTGCACCATTTTCGACTGAAAGCCGAAAATAAAAAAGTGCGCGAGCGGCACCTGCTCTACCCTGGAGCATCGCGCAATTGTGAGTGCATCGTGCAGATTGCTCCTCACAATTGCGCAATGCTCAAGGGGCCCAAATGCCATGCAAAAAGGGCCAGAGAGAGGAAAGGAGGCATTCTTATGTAGCAAGATTCTGGCAGGAGAGCCTAGCAGGATCAGGACCAAGATAGTAAAGTCTGAATCATATGTATGGCTTGACAGACTGGTTATGTGTGATAAAACAATTCTACATGAAATCCTGAAAGGTATTATTTGTTTGGTTATACAGTCCCTTTTCTACTAAAAGGCAGTTTTTTCTATTTCCCCTTGAACAAATTTACTGGACCAATTTCTCACCTGCCTCTCTGATTTTTCTACATACAACTTTTAATTTGATGTTCATTATTGGCTTAGTAGTACAGCATGTAACAGCTTTGCAGACATCTTTTATCTATTCCCAAATTAACAACGTCCTTATCCTTATTTCCAAGACATCAGTGGAATGCTAATCTTCCCTTTTAACTTTGGTTTTGCTGACACTGCAGTAGTCTGCTCCATTAATTCCTTGCTGCCTGTCTACATTTCTTATACCTCCCTCCCTTCCCATACACATACAGTATAAATACAGCCATATAAAGAAGACACCAGCAGCTTTTAATTTATAAATTAAGATATTAGGTACATTCCTTGGGGGAGAAAAGTAGGTTGTTCCTAGGCCTAGTCAACACTGAAAACAGTTTCAGGGCTATCTTGAGTTATATTTGATGTGATTCTGCTTCGCTTGGGGCTCATATCCCGTTTATTCTTGACCCCATTTCAACACCTCTTTTTTCTTTACCCCATTTCAATACTGAAGTTGAGAATTATCTAGGCCTTGCACAAGGGGCTGATTAATTTCACTTTCCTTTCACATGGTGGTCTCATTTGCACAGATCTGGCTTACTTCTTGGACACACGGAGAATAATCCACTTTCTCAGGTGCGTGAAATATATGTCATTAGGGCTCCAGCTGTAATCTATACAGCCAGTTCTAAGGGACTGAGGAGGAATTGGATGGAAAAAATAATTTACATTAACCAGAAACATGATGCTGGCCGTGCTCTGTTTTTCCTGTAGGGAAGCCTAGACTTAGATTACTTGCTTTTTATGAGTGTGGGTGGATGCATGGGGAGGGTCTCCTTCATTGTCAGATCATTCCTGTCCATCAGGGAAACAATGGGCAGGCAGTTGGTCCTCAAGTTCTGGAAGTCAGTGCCGGGGCTTGGAGTCAGACAAGGGATTGGAACACAAGCTAGGAGGACATACAGGAAATTTCTCTAATGGATCACCATACCTGACCTTTTCAGCCAAACCATACATATAGCAGCTGAACGCTGCTCGCGCGATCCCCACACCCCAGCACCGAAAAAAGATAAGGTGAGGAAAGGGCCTCTGTCTGAACTATAATCACAAATGCAGCCTTTTCCTTAAAGATTCTCTATCCACTGTCTTGAATATATTTGATCACAGTAAAGAAGAGAAGAAATCCAGTTCCCACTGAGACCTTTGGCACTGAAATGTTTATAGCAAAAATCCAGTCTTGCAAAGTGACAGTGAGTGTTTCAAGCTAAATTGCATTTTGGCTAGAGAAAAGCAAAACAGTAAGAGTTCGAGCCAACAGTGGGCAGAGCCAGGCCTAAGTAATTCTGATTTTGTCCCTGTCTTCCCCCTGCCCCATGGCAATGAAAGCACATGGGCACTACAGTACAATTCCTTAACATCTAACTAAATTTAAGATCAGACTTATTTGGCTCAACAGAGACATTATGACAGTACTCTTCCTCCTTTTTCTGTTGCCATTTCACAGACTTGGAAGCTGGGAATTCTGTTGTACTATACAAGTGGGTAGCTGTCGTTGACAGACGTCAGTGGGGCATGGTTTCCACCTGGTTATAGGTAAAAAATTTTGATCCCATTCCTATAACTGGGATCCTGCTCATGGCTGTAGCTATCTGGGTATCTTACTGAGAACAGAATAACTCACTGAATTTCCTCACTGTTTTTTAAAAGTTGACATTAAAACTGTATGTCATCCTTCCACTCTGTGTGTGTGTGTGTGTGTGTGTGTGTGTGTATGTGTAATATACTGTATTTTTCTCAATATTGGATCCAAAACAGCTTAGAATGTAAATTAAAACAAAAATGGCTGGAATAGTACAACCGGACTTTTATCACACAACAAAAGTTGAAAAAGCGTTAACAATCCAGTTAATGCATATTACATATTAAGAAATAGTACATGCATTGCACAGCCTTCATCCTCAACTAGTTAAAAGCGGAAGGCCTATTTAAATAAGACTGTCTTGGTCAACTGAGCTTCCCTTGGAAGAGAATTGAATAGTCTAAGAGCAGTTACCAAGAAGGCTCTCCCATGTCCTCACCAGATGAGCCTCTGCAGATGATGGAGCAGACCTGAAGAGTACAAGACTCAGTCTTCTATGGACAGATGTGGGCTTTCAGATAGTCTGGACTTAAGTTGTATATGGCTTTATAGATCATAATCAGCTGTTTGAATTGTGCCCAGAAACAGACTGCAAGTCAGTGAGGTATTACTCAGGTTTTTTTCTACATGTTTGATGGACATGGTTGTTATTTCCAAGACTGTTGATTTAGGGAAATATTTGTGAGATTCACATTCCTCAAAGAATCCAATCAGCCTGTGGTATTTTCTAGGTGTTGTGCATCAATGGACACTAGAGTTGTCAGGAATGGGTTCTGAATTTTTCAGGGTTATATCTGGACAGAAACCTAGGTACAATACGGTGGAGCCTACTTATCTGCAGGTTCTCAGAACCCCTGTGTAAAAGAAAAAACACGAATGCTTGAGCTCCATAGTACTAAATGGCAGTGACGTGTGCACAAATGCTTCAGTGCGCCAACATGCAAGTAACCATCATTTTAGGTATAGGAATGTGATGCAGTTGAAAGTTGAATGTCTGGAGACTGCAGATAAGGAGGATGGACTGTATGAAAATCTGCATTTTCTTCCATGTATGCAGGGAATGGGAAAATCTAGTTTTAAAAGGACAAGTATAAAAGGAATACAGCATTCTGGAGCATATCAGACAGTGTAGTTCCCATGATATCAAGCTGTGCTTTTGGTATTATTTGCTACTTTTTCAAAGTTCTCATTTTTATGGGTATGAGCCAGTGTGGTGTAGTGGTTTTAGCACTGGACTATGAACCTGGAAGTGAGGGTTCAATTCCCTGCTTGGCCATGGAAACCCACTGGTTGACTTTGGGTGTGTCATGCACTCTCTGTCCAGGAAAGCTCCATGATACGTTCACCTTAAGGTCACCATAAGTCAGAAATGACTTGACGACATATAACAACAACAGTAAAACTTTTCAACACATGCTGCAAAGTTCTGCTGATGGATTGTATATGCCACTAGATGGTTGTCCTTTTCATATTTCATATGAGGGGACAGATCTTTCTTTCTGGACCCTGAAAATGGGACAGTATTCTTTTAATAGTATCTTCTACAGAATTAATGGTATTTCTGCATCTTAGGCCCTAAACATCGGGCCATATATCACAGACTGTTGTATTAATGATTTCAAGAAACACTGGCTTCTTCTTTCTGATTGTGGCCAATCATCATAAATTTACCATCTGAAGTGAGTCCTACATTTTTATTTGTAGAGGGTTTTTTTTTTTTTAAAGCTACTGCATTTGATATATTTTCTGAAGAACATCTGTCTGTCTTTCAGCACAATAGGAACCTGCACACTCCCTTTTATCTTCCATGTCAATAAATTAGTTGAATAGTATAAGCTGACTTTTATCATAGTAACCTGTGTTTTCATTACATATTGTATCCATAAATACAGCTTTACTCAAATAGTTGAAATGTTTAGCAGATGGTGTGGAAGACACCCAGCCCCCTGGGAAGCCATTGCATGGAAATGAAATGCATTTTGTACTTGAGGAAGCTGCTACACCAAACTGGGCTATGCTTTTCATGCCTTTTAAGTCCTTGAATAGGTAAGTATAGCCTTGATCTCTACTTTGTATGAGAAAATGGCTAGATTGGTGATATCTACATCTAGACTTGGCTGCTTGCTTTGATTTACATCTGTTCCCTTAGCTCCATTCAACTGATGTTAAATTTCTATCGTCATGCTTTAATCCAGGAACAAGTCTTGTGATTACATTTATATTTAAATCTTAAGCAATAAAGCTCTTTTACTTTCTTAATAATGTCTTGATTGCAAGAAGAGTAATCAGATGTTAGTTTATGCTTTAGTTGTTGCTTATAAAAATTATTTGGTTTATTAATGACTGAGAACTATTATTAATTAGTACTTGGAATTACTACATCACCAACTACTTTTGTAGATTTAGATTTATGAAGAAAACAATTAATAAGCGGCAGTTTTAATCTTCTAATCTTTTTATTACTTAATAATTTAATAGCTAGTAGTTACTGCCAGATTACTATTTGCTACCGGCAGCAGAGGTGGGAGCCATTTTTAGTTATGTGTAGTTAGTTTAGTAGTTTGTGTGTAGTTTAAAATACTATACTGTATAAAAGCAAAAGCTTTTTGGAAAAGTATACATGAGTGTATTGAAAAGGCATTACATGTAAATTTTCCTATGATCCCGGAGATATACTTATTAAATATAATTGAAGACAAATATTTTAAGAAAAGTCTAGAGAAAAAAATGTTGATATATATGGTGACAGCAGCTAGATTGGTCTATGCCCGATTCTGGAAGTCTAAAGAAACACCTAGAATAGATGATTGGTTGTGGAAATTATTCGAACTATGGGAAATGGATGAATTGACTTCTAGAATTAGGGACAGACCAAGAAAGCAAATAGAGGAGGAGTGGAGTCTAGTGAAACCCCTCTGGGAAAACCATTGGGGTGAAAGGAGTTAAATACAGGTTTGTAAAATACGAGATTCGGAAAATGACAATGTAAATAAATAATATAACTGTATAATAGAGACAGTGGTATATAACAAGGTATATTAAGATGAGTTGGCGGTTTATAAGTAAGTTGGATTGGTTCACAAATAATGGGAAGATAAATAAGGGAAGGTGGGTATGTGTTTGTAAAAAAATTGTGAAAGAATGTTTTGTTTGGAAAGATTGTAAAGGAGATAACATTAAGAAATAATGTGTGTTTTATGTTTATTGTATATTTTTTATTTTGTTGAAATAAAAAAATAATAATAAAAAAAATACTATACTGTAAATATTTTTTTTTGCTTTATCTGATTGATCTGTTTGTATATGTTCTTTTGTATTTTTGTCTCCTTTTTATAATTTGATAAAATTTTTAAAAAGTCTTGATCCAATTTCTTATTGATGGTATTCATACCCTTCCTTTGTAGTCATGTTCACTGAACAATGAGTGTTATGGTTTGAGGAAGCTTGGTACAAAGTGTCTTTTGCTGTTTTTCCCCCTACTATTAGTGGATTCTGGGGGTCTTACATAGCTGTTGCAATAGTTTCCCTAGCAGCCCTGAATAGGTGGGTCTAGCCATTCCTTTAATTTTCATAAGTAAACATGAAGTTGGGGCAATTGTAGGAATTCAGCCACCTAGCAGAGCTTTGAGTATCAAATGTGGGGAAAAATAACGAAGATCCATAGTAGTTATCAGCAATAGACCCTGATAATAGCCCAAGGATGCAAGTATTGATGCAGGCTCTGACCACAATTGAGCTTTCTGGATTGAGACTAGAGCTTTTAAAAGTTGCCTTGTTGATGATCCACATGTTGCCTGGGGGATTCTAGAGTCATAGTTGAAAAGGTAACATTTCCTTATGTACTGCATCGTTTTTTCAGAAATCTTTGGTTACCTTACTGGAGCGTTTAGAACCTAGAGTGTACGAGGGTTACTTCTACAGTACAATACTTAGGCCCTTTTCACATGCAGTTTCTTTTGTGAGAGGGCCCCTTGAGCGTCGCGTAAATGGGAGCGGTGATCTGTACGATGCACTCCCATTTACGCGACACTCACGAGCCTAAAGCAGGCCGCGCACAGATTTTTTTTATTTTCGGCTCTAAGCCAAAAATGCTGCGCAGTTGCGCAATGCTCCTGGGGCCCTCGTGCACTTACCTGCCCTGCGGTGTGTTGGGCGAGCCGGGCCAGTTGTGCTTCCTCCCCCAGTGCAGCCTACAGCTCCCAGGCTGCACTGCGGAAGGAAGGGGTGAGGCATTTGCGCAATGGCCGTGCGACCGGCAACCCAGCTGCGGGAGAACAGAGGAGTGATTTGAGTGCCTCACGCAAGAGGCTGCTTGCGCAAACGGCACCCCCCACGTCCGCAAGTAGGTAACGTGCGGAAAGGGCCTTAGTTAAAGATCACTCATGTTTATATGAAAATAGGTACTGTTTACCATATGGGTAAAACCATGGCTGCCTAGAAAATTTCTGCCCAGTGATCAGAAGAAATTAATTAACATGTGGGGCAAAATACAATATGTATAGCCATCATCAAAAAATACTGATTTAAGCCATCAGAAATGTTAACTTTAAATGTTATGGAATCCCCTGATTTCTTCAAAGCAAAAATTACATCTAAAGTCTAGACATATTTACGCCCTCCCATTTCAAATGAATGTGAATCTAACCTTCAATGCACTGTATTTCTGGGACATGTTATATTTATGAGGGCAAATGTATTTGGTTATTTAAATGTGCAACAGTAACAGATGGCATGTGTATCTCAGCTGTTTCTGTTGTTTTGCTACACGTATTTTAAAATCCCAGCTGTCCAGCTGGAAGCATTGACCATGAATGTTAAAATACTTGTGTAGCATACCTAATGGCAGAGACATGATTCTTGAGGTATATAGACCTTGAAATATCTAGACATCACTCAGCTTAACTTCATACTCTCATATAGTTAAGATTGCCCCCCAAAATCTCACTTAAGCCCAGAATCTCATGAATTTTGATATTGGTGTTGACATCTATGTTATTTTCCTCGTATCACATCATTTGTGGTTTTGGAGAAAAACATACCATTTGTTTTAGGGCTGGGGCAGACTACTCTATAGGGTACCTCTAACTTGAAATGCAGGTGCTGAAGGAAGAACGAAGAGAGGTCAGATATTTCCAAGGGATTACTTTGCAGAGATTATGGTGATTGTTCACCTAAAAATAAACTGCCCTCTTCAGCTAAAGAGGGATCACCAGCCCACCTACCTGGACTGCTTTATTCTTTTTGAATCACAGTCTCACCGGCTTGGAATACCCTGTACCACAGGCTGTCTTGTAAGGGGAGTGGAAAATAGATAAAATAGTGTGCCAACATGCTTTTTTGATCTGTCCGTCTGTACTCAGAGGAGGGACAAAGTGTAGCCCTGGATTGAACATGACCTCCCTTGCTGTTTTTTGCAGTCATCAATCCATCAAGATTCCATAGCCGCCTTTTTTTCTGGACTGAAATAAGAGAGAGGTTCTCTCTTGTAAGCCTCCAAGAGTAGTATTTCACCATTTAAGTAGGTTGTAGAACTCTCCAGTAGTATTGTTTAACAACATAGACCTTTTTCCCGCCCCCAAATCAGTGCATAGAGCTGCCTTTGAAAAGTGCTTGGAAAGTTCAGTGGGCCCAAATTGCTGCAGGCAGACTACTGACTGTGACTAGTTATAGGAAGCATACAAGCTGTTAGAACAACTCCACTGGATATTGGTCTGTTTCTGAGCAGAACTGCAAATGCTATAAAGCCCTATATGGTGGGGGTCCAGGCTGAGGGACCATAATCTCCTATATGAGCCTGCCTTTGAATGGGTATGATTATAAATTGCTTTTAACGTTCTTGATAGTTTAATTATTTTTTAAACTTTTGTATGAAATGATTTTTTTTGTATCAGTTAATTTTTGTAAGGTGCTGGGACTCCCAGGGATTGGGCAAAAGTGGCAAATAAATAAATAAATCCTTTACTTCCCTCTCAGATTGATGTAAATTCTTAGTGTGCTGCACTTATCAGAAAGATGATTTTTCCCTGTCTAATTTTGTCCAGCTTTTAACAGAGGATTTCAGAAGATTCATCAGTTTTCTGGCCCTGTAATATAGTGAATATTTTGTGCCAACATCATTGGATTATGGTGCAGTGCATGTATACATGTAAGTAGCCAGAACATCACATCTTCTTTAGCATTTAGAGCTACATCCAGCACATATGCAATTAATTTCCAATAGTGTTAAGTACCATTTGTTCAATACTTTGATTCTATTTTCTCTAAAATTAAACGAAATAGACTCAGTTGAATGAGTCACCATCCCACTTACTTGGACTGCTTTGTTCCTTTTGATTTCCATATATTTGTTCCATATATTTGTTTTATTAAACGACACCCCCCCAGCACATTCTACATACAAAACAACAACAAAAATATATCCATATACACAGACATCTAAATGTAACTAAAATAAATACTGACAAAACATAACTAAGACTGGTTCCTGGACTTGTTGCGAATAGTTCATATTACTTAAACATGTAGACTTAAGTATTTAATTATACATTTTATCCCATGATTTTAATTATTGCTTATCACATATTATTTTATCTATTTACTTATTTAGTTTCTCAAGTTCATGATTACTTATTAACTTATTCTAGATTACTTTATAGTAATGATCATTCATCTAAAAATAATAATCATCTGTATAAAAACAACACTTTGGAATAGCAAACAGAATACATTGTATAAATCTACTTTTACACTTCTCAATTAATAATACTGATCTTAATTATCAAAACCTAGTGTTATCAGATCACTTTTCTTCTTTTTAAAGAGATCAATCAACCACTTCCATTTAGACAAAAATTCATTTTGTGTTCTGCCTTTTAGCCTGTGTGTAGATTTATCCATTTTTAGCAATTCCCATAAGTCTGCATAGCCATTCATCCACTGTTGGTTACTCCAGTTTTTTCAAATACTTGTACTTTGCATACACTAGTCTTGCTGCCAGCAGCATGTATTGCATCAATTCATATTGCTTTTTATTTATTGTTGTATCTTCTTCCCAGATTCCTAGCAGATATAATTCAGGCTTTTTAGACAACTGGGGTTTTAAATGATTTTGCATCAGTTTTTGTATCTTTATCCAGCACTGTTTATCATATGTCCACTATATATGATGCAAGAAACCAATGTAATCCTGACATTTCCAACATTTGGCCTTCATCTCTTTATACATCTTTGCTGGTCTCTGTAGTGTAAGTAACTGTACATCATCTTATAGTTGTTTTCTTTGAGAATGTAACATAGTATGTCTTTATATCCATTGTCCATAACTTTCCCCACTGATTCATGTGCACATTATATCAAAAATTACTTGTCCAATGAATCATATAGTCCTTTACTTGTTCATCTTCCATGTCATTTTTTCTTATTATAAATTTAATATAGATATGGATACATTTAATGCCTTCCAGGTTGAATTTGATAACCTTTTAATTTTACACTGAAAGCTTAAATTAAATAAGCAAACAATAAATTCATAGGTTTACCAAAGATGTTTGATTCATCTTCAATCTCTGCTAGAAAAAAAAACACTGTTCTTTCCTTTTCTATCCATAAACTTTAATCAACCATTTCTTATTACTTTCCACTTACCCTTTGTTGGAGTTACTTATGCAAATTTACATAAACTTTTTGACATTTAGATTTATCTCAACCTTGCAGTTCTTTCTGACTCTTTCTTTAATTGTTGATTCCTGTCATAACAGTGGTATGTTCAATGATTTTTTGAAGTATTTTTGTACACTTTGAGCTTCGTTGTAAGTATCTATCTCATTGATTATGTTAAAAGTATATGTAATCTTAGGTAATCTTATATAATCAAATTTCTCTACTTCTCTCTGAGACAGTTCAACCCTGGTTCCCATTTTCCCACAGTTTTCTCTATCAACTTTTCATTGATTTGGCATGTTAGAAAATCAGGATTTTTAATTTCTAATATTTTAATTAACCATTCTTATATATCTAGGATGTCTTTGCTTTCCACAATTAATGTGCACAGAATTCTGGCAGTCACAACCATATTTAGCGGCACTCTTGAGAATTTTCTTACAAATGTCTCATAAGTTTTGTGTCATATTCAGCAGAAAAAGTTCTGAGGTTGAAAGGTCTCCATTATCATTGAGTGTATTTTAACTCAGTATTTCCTTGTTGTAGGACGAGACCACCACATTTGGAAAAATGAACCTATTTTGGTTCAATCTGGTTCAAGCAACATTAACTTTAACTTTTTCATATTCATCTTTATTGTTGATATTTGTTGAACATTGTCCCAGTGTTATTTAAAGTTTTATATCTTTTTTCCTAAATAGTTATTTTTTCTATTTTACCATGTTTTCAATCCACCAGAAAGTTATGTAATTAGAAAATAATTGAAGAAATTTTGCAACCAAAATTTGTAAATATGTTTTCAAATTTGAGAAGTAGTCTTAGTACTTATTCTTTCATTGATTCATTGCTAGCAAAATACAATATCTGATGAACATTGGTTTTGCATTTTTTAAATACTTCTATTAATTGCTAGCCCATTTTGGCCACTAATTAATTTTGGTCACTATCTTTACCAAAAACATTATATCACTACACACAAAAGTCAGTAACTAGGGATCTATT
Organism: Ctenosaura bakeri; assembly: GCA_948474755.1. Lineage (NCBI taxonomy): Eukaryota > Metazoa > Chordata > Lepidosauria > Squamata > Iguanidae > Ctenosaura > Ctenosaura bakeri. The sequence continues at coordinate 233,438 of CAOLHI010002553.1, read as the reverse complement.
CTTTTGTTTCCCACCCTCTGCCCCAATATGTATAGGCCTGTTTGAAGGAAAAGATTCAGAGTATGTCTGACCTTTGTAGGTAATTTTGGTTCACTTGTTATGTCTGACTTTATTCCTGATGAGCTCAAATTTATGTTGGTTAAATGTGTCATATATTTTAATTGGAAAGTGTCATTGTACACAGACAAATTTGCAATTTTCCTGAGCCTCCTGCATATATATATATATATATATATATATATATATCTGCAAAGGGCATCCTGATTCATTTCTGGCTTGAAGCCATTGTCTGTGCATGTTACTCTGCATTCTTCATCTTGTTCTGAACCAATAGCTCTTATATATCACACCAGTAAATTTTCTGAAACTGTTATCATGGGTGTGACCATACGTCATGGTTGATTAAAAATGGATGTTCTGAGTAAACTACTCAGATTTAATGTTGCTCTAAAAGAGTCAATAAGGAGGCAGGGACTGTATATTGAAATCAACCACCTTAATGTTTCTTTCCATAAAGCATAACACAAGACATTACAAACAAAATGTAGCATAACTGATACATAAGCCTTTAAAGTTAAGATTTTCAAACTGTATTACTGAGACTATGCTATTATCCTTGGCCAATGGGGTAATAAGAAAAACAAGCACACAATCAGTTTTATTCCTACTGCTAAACCCTATCTGGTTATTGGAGCCCCACTCTATCAAAATAAAGTGACTAACCCTATGTTATCGTTGCCAGGTGTCCCTTATAGTCTCTTATTTGAGGGACAGAAAGATTTTCCTTTATGTAGACTAAAGAAAGTACCCAAAATCTCTTATTTTGGGGTATGAAAATTGTAAGAAGGATAGATATTCTGTATTCCTAATCAAATCTGAGATTAAGTTTACTTTGAATTTTAATCATAAATGTCAAACATTTTTTGATATGATTAACAGATTCAGGGCATATTTATCCCCTTCAAAAGTACTCCCAGATGGCTGTTTGACACTGAGAATTTAGAGCAACCTTCCCAACCTTGTTTCTTTTAGATGTTTTGGCCTGCAACTCCAATCATCCCCAGCCAGCACACAGTAGTCATTGATATGGAAATTGTAGGCCATACACACTAGAGAAAGCTTCAGAAGTGCCGAAACCAAGTAGGGTTGTATGAATAAAATAATGTATTCAAAACATATACAACATACAGAATGCAATGATCCAAAAACATGTACAATATAACATACAGAATAATATGATCAAAATATACATACAGTACAAAAGATTTCTGGCTAGCATCTATTTCAACCAAATTGGTGTTATTCAAAGTATAAAGAATATTGTAGGCCATGACTCGTGGTTAAGGAAGTATAATTTAGGGAGACTTGGATATTGAGATATAGAGACCACATGATTTGTGGACTGAGTGCTGAATAGGGAATGTGGAGACAACTGTATCATCAAGAAATTAAGTAATATGATCAGTTGATATCCACCCAAACCAAAACTCAGAAAGGTAACTTTTTTGCCCTAACTCCAGAATTCCTGGCCAGCATAGCCATTGTTGCTGTTCTGGCAATGGATTCTGGGAGCTGTAATAAAAATAACTTTTCCAAACCTAGGCCCTTTTCGCATGGCAGTTTAGAAGCAAAAGGGCCCCTTGAGCGTCGCGTAAATGTCAGGAGTGGTCTGCATGACGCACTCCCATTTCCGCCACGCTCAAGGCCCGCAAGCACAGCAAATATGCATTTTCTTATTTTCAGCTTTTAGCCAAAAATAAGCCACACTTGCGCAAGGCTCACAGGCCTGGGCCGCACTCACTGCAGTGCGGAGCCTCTAGAGCCGGGCCTGTCACACGTCGTCTCCTCAGTGCAGCCTACAACTCCCAGGCTGCACTGTGGAAGGAAGGGGCGGCAGGGCGCAGGCGGGGCTCTCACGCAAGCAGGAAGGAACTGCAGAGCCCAAGCAGCAGGGAAGCAGGAGGCTTGCAAGAGCCTACCTGCCCAGGCTTTTCACTCAAGTCCCACACTCCAGCAGCGTAGGAAGGTAAGCTGCAGAAAGGGCCCTAGAGCAGGGCTGAATTTTGATATTGTGGAGTTTTAAGATGATTGTGGATGATTGTGTGCTTAAAGGCAATCTAAAAAACAATCTTTACCCTCACCCAGGCAGACAGGACATTTCAATAACACAGTGTCACATTTTGCTGCAGAATTCACTCAGAAACAGACCAACATCACCTGAAGAGTAATAAATGATGTTCACCACCGTCAGCCCTGTTTTTAAAAAACAAACAAAATAGTAGTATTTTTAACATCCCAGAATGTTGTTGGTTACAATTTGTGGATAGGGGCAGAACAAACTTTTCATTTCATGTGCATATGTGTCTTCTGACTCTGGCTGTTGAGGAATAATGTATATCTTTGATTCTACATCTACAGACATTCTTGGGGACATGGAAGATTTTTAATACCCTGGAATACATTGCTACAGGTATACCTCAGTGAACTAGGTGGATGTGTTCCTGGGCATTGCCTGTTCAGCAGAAAATTTAGTAACAGAGGCAGAAATAGTATGGAGAGAATAGAGATAGGCTCCTATACCACATACACACACACACACCAAAAAAAAAAGGGGGAGGGAGGGAGGGAGCAATTCAACATTTTTCAGCAAAGTTCATATTCAAAACTATCAATATGTACATGTGAAATGAAACAACAAGGTCAGGTAAACCTTGAACAAGTAAACAGGTTTTTTTTAACCTTCTGGAGACCAATTGAAATTTATTCCATCCATTATTTTTTTTCTTTCACCAGCCTCCACTTTTCTCTTGATTTCTGTTTTGGTTGGCAAAATGTATAGATCTATGCTGCTTTAACCTGATGAGGGCAGCTGGTGAAGTTAGCTTATCTGTTACTCCTTTTCTCTCTGTTTTTCAGTTCACACATGCTCAATAAAGGATTATGGAGGCAGCTGCTATTTACCATGCTAGTTGTAGGCAGGCACAGACAACTACAGTGTGTATCTGCCTACAATTGGTAAGCTCAAGCTTTATTACAGACATTTTACTGCAGATATGCTGCTGCAACCCGACACTGATAGTGTCAGAGGGGCCACCAGGTTAGGCTCTTCTGCCTTGCTGGTTAGTTTTTCTGTTGCCCCAGTGCTCTGATTGCTTTGCCGTTTGAATATTGAGAAGGGTGTGCAGCCCAGAGTTGGGGAACCAACATAATTTTAGAGTGGTGTTTTGTGGGAAAGAATGTGAACATGAATCCTCTGGGAGGGGGAGCATGGAATTCTTAAAACCAGAACCTATACTGTTATCTTCAGTTCTGGAAAAAGTAGTGTCTCTGTGCTATATCTAATCTTTAATAAAACTTTCTGAATTCACCCATGAAATCTGGCTTTTGAGTTAGATTGAGACAGAACATTACAGAAAGTCTGTTTCTCAAGCCTCCTTCACCATCTTCCCAATGCCAACATTGCTTACAAAAACCCAGCTAGATAGATGACAAGGAAAAGGGAGGATAGGTTGACATAAAAAGCTTTGTGAAAAGTAGTCTCTTTGTCATAGGTTTTATTAACTGAGATGTGTCTGTATTCTCAATAGGGTCAGAAAATACTTCAGATAAGGGTTAAATAAATGAAGTGAAAGCATTGTGTAAAGTCCTGAAGATTTGGTCTATTTGGAGTCAGTGAATGACACAAGCCTTTGAAAGTTTTGAGACAAGCTGTCCAAATCAGGGGAAGTTAGAGTGATAATTATCATTGGAAGGTCAGCACTTCCAAAGGAGACTGTGTTTTGGATACCAATATGCTATAAAACCTGGAGAAGACTAAATATTTAAAAACTATAGTAGAGTTTACAGTGTATTTAAGAAATTTCTCAAAAAACCATGTTAATGAACTCAATAACTATTGATTGTACCAGAGTTGGGGTTCTAACAAATAGGCCTTTTGTTGCTGCCTTGGGCATGAACTAGACAACTAGTTTTGTTCTTAAGTTACTAAAAAAAGTCGTACTCTATCTTCCCAGTTGTATGCAAGTGACAGAGAGGTTACACCTGCTCTAGCTTTTGCAGCTAGAAACCTGAAAGGAGTGCATGGTGCCTCAAGTCTGAGAAGATGCTATTTGTAAAATAGAAGAACCATGCTCTGGGCTCACGACCTTCAGAATTTAATTAGAAGTTTCAGAGAATAGACATGCCAGCTATGTGCCTTCAGAGTGAGGACTCCAAAATTAGTCAACAAGTTGTCAAGGGATGTTACTTGCTAGTCAGTTCACTCGGCCAAAGATTTGAGACTAATCCTACTGCATCATTGTGACTGTAGCTGAGTTTTATAGATACTTCTGCTCTCAAGTCTAAATCTAGAAGAGGCCGCTGAGCCTCATTACAAGACCACCCAAGCAGGACAGGTAGCCTTAGACTGCACTAATGAGCTGATGAAGGGAATTCCTGAAGGGAGAGGCTGGCTGATTGGCAGGCAGTCTTGTCGAGGGAAGGCAGCTGTATAGGAGTCCAAGTAATGTACCAGCTATGGTTTTGCAGTTCATTTAAAAATAAGTCACAGGAGAAAAAAAAATACAACTTGTTTGCAACATTGCGGTACAAAAACTCACAAATCACAAGAGATTTCTGCACTGTTTAAAACATACTCACACACTGTTGAAGACTGCATTTTCTTTTATTTTGCTTGTTCACAGAATTGTAGTTTCTGTCTAATGGAACGTGTCCATAAAACTATGTTGCACTTTTTAATGTTCCTCTTGTGTGGTCCCTTGCAGCCTGACTAAGGCTATGGATGAAGTTGATCATTTAGCTGCCTTTTTTCCCCTGATAGTTATCTGCTTTTTGTGGATTTTGAGTTCAGTTCATGCCTTAATTAATTACCTGGGGTCTGGCTCCCTGTATCATCTATGTGTTGCTTTGTACTCCTGACCTAATTGGAGTCTATAGTTTGTTACAGTCCTTTGTTCAGTAAATAGAAAGCAAGATTCACTGAAACCACTGCTATGTTGGAGTGTGTGTGTGTGTGCTCTGTGCCTTCAAATTGTTTCTGACTTATGGTGACCCTAAGGCTTCCATTACGGGGCAGGGATTTGAACCGTGGTCTCCAGAGTTGTAGTCAAATGTTCAAACCGCTATACCACCCTAGCTCTACAGTGGAAGTTATAGATGTACTTATTGTCATTTTTTCCTGATATCTATATGGTGCACGTCTTGTCTCTGTGTTTTTCTTGTGAATAGCTGGTACTAATTGCAACAGTTTATTTCTATATCAAGATAACTTTTTTCCCTTCTCTAGGAATTCCCATACAGGCCAGAGTAAATGTTACACAACTGTATCCATTGTGCCAGTTCCTTCTGTTGTATTTCTAGGTTTTTAGAACATCCAATGGACTTCCATGGGTGAGCAGGGATTTGAACTCTGCTCTTCAGAGTCATAGTCCAACACTCTGACCACTGCACCACTCTGGTTCTCCTAATATGTCTAAGTTAAGGGAAAAACAGGCTGCATAAGCACTTCCCGATGTGTAAGTAATACAGGGAAAAGTGCCATGTGAAATAAATCAAGAAATTGTGTCCTTTTAAGTCCTCCCATAATGAACACACAGTACTCCTCCTCCTCTGAGTACTTAGCCATAGGCCCTAACAATCTACACAGATTAAGTGCAGAAGATAAGACTCATGTCATTAGCAGGACGTTTGTGTGTGTTTCAGGGTAGGGGGCAGGACAAGGTTCTTGTTTTGCTGAGAAAAAGCAACCAGCTCTCTCTCTGACAGCAGGATTGTTAACAACCAAATTAAAGAGAAGCAGACCAGGGACACAGTTTTGTTCTATACCACAAGACAACGTGATACAATTAGTGATATATAAGGCAAAATAGAATCTCTTTTGGATCTTTCGGATAAAAGCTGTAACCAAACCAAAAGGCAGCCATCCATATTTGTGTCCAATAATTTTTTTCATAAGTTGTTTCTGTAAGTTTGTTCATTTAGACAATACACGTGTACATGTTTGTTTTCCCTATTAGGCCAGATAGCAATTTGGGGGTAGCAGGGGACATTTCCATTGTGAAAAGTATGAGTAGGGAAGAAATTTAATATCTCCATATTCTAGTGTCACAAACTTAATTAGAATTGGGGTGTCTCCATCTATTTTTTTAAAAATTAAAGCAGTTGATGATATGTCCAGTGTCTCTAATGTTGCCTCTAGATTGGTTCTCAATGACATTTTATATTCTGTCTTTTGTCAGGAATGAGATCAACTTCACCTCTCCCTCATTGCTAAAATTACTTTTAATCCTAAAATATATCTCAAAAGGCAAATATATAGAAAAGTGACCTTTACCTATAGTATATGTCTATCCATAGGAGCAGTGTCCACAGTGTTACTATAAATAGTTACTATGACAAAAATGGTTATATTAGAATCAGTCGTAGACTCACAAAGTTGGAAGGGACTTCATCGGTCATGGAGTCCAACCTCCTGCAGGATCTCTTGCTCAAGCATCCCCATTACATGGCTGCTCAGCTCCTTTTTGAAGACAGCCACAGAAGGAGACCCCACCACCTCTCTAGACAGTTGGTTCCATTGCTGAACCTCTTTCACTGTCACAAAGTTCCTTCTGAGGTTAAATTGAAATTTACTGTCCTGTAACTTCAAGCCATTTGAATTGATCCTGCCCTCTGAGGCAGCAGAGAACAGACCTGCCCCTTCCTCTCTGTGACAGTGTTATCATGATTATGATACGTCTGGTGAGAGCACTAGATATCCTTTTGATATCAAATAATTTGGCCTTTGCTTGACCTTTCTCTGCTACCCTACTCCATGTGTTTGCAGAGGTCCCCTGGACGAGCACGTACGGGTGCGGCCGTTAATGGTTGTACATTCCAAAACCCCATTCAGACAGGCAATTTAAGCCTCTCTGTTGCTTTAGGGAGAAACCTCCCTGCAAACTGGCTTTGCTCGGCGTGCACACACAAAGCCACATAGCCATGAGCCAAGCCATTTCTTTATGTCGGGCCATTGACGAACTGGCCATGCTATTGTTTCAAAAGCTAAATCCATCATGCAAAACTTGACCTTTTCCAACTCCTTTGTCCAACTCCAAATTTCCTTTGTTCTCACCGAACATGACATAGCCTGTAGGTAAAATCCACCCTATAAAAGGTCCCCACTTTTGGGATGTCTTCGGACTACTTTGGACTTCCATCCCGCCTTGCTGTCGGTTGTCTAAGGAAACTCCCCTCAGCGAGCCCCGCTGAGCTTTCTTCCCCAGAACCCCGCTTCTCTCCAGGACAACGAGACCAGGTGTAGTATTGCCCTTCCCAAAAAGCTCTCCATTTCTATTTCTCAGTTAGTTAGTTTATGTCTTGTCTTGTGTGATTCTTGTCTTAATAAAATATTGTTTGTTACTTTGAAAACCTTGTCTAGCCGCTTTCTGACCTGACGCTGTATACATTGGGTTAAAAGATCCTTGCAAAGTTACCCTGCCTCTTGTTTAGCCAAGAGAGTGCTCAAGCTAAATTCCCCCAACTTGTGTTTTTATCTGGTAATTTGGGCGCCCCTCCCGGGACCCCCAACATACAGGGTAACAACAGCTCTTGTGGTATTTAAAGAGTGCAGTCATGTCAATCCTCAATCTTCTTTTCATCCAACTGGACATGGCCAGCAACTTCAGCCTTTCCTCATATGTTTTGTTCTCCATGCCTCTTAACAGAAGATGGAATAGGTAAATTGCAGAATTCACAGTACATTTGAAATTAGGTGAATATTATTGAATCAAACGGGAAAAAAGTCCTGTACTTGTGTGTTGCTATTGTACAGTTTAAGTAAGTTGAAAATAGCGTTCAGCTGAGCACTTTTAATAAGCAAGACACAAATAGATTTGCCACATTTAATGCAAATGAGCTATTTATTGCTGTTCCTTTGAAAGAAAAGCAAAATCATTTCATTAATCTGAAACAGTCTTTTCCAGGAATAACAATTCAAATTTGTACTATTATTTGTATTCTACTCTTCTTCTATCGTGGCACTCAAAACACCACATAGGTTGCCATTAACATTATCCTGTAGAGCCACTGACCAAGTTCAGTCCTGTTTGATTCAGGAAGATTGGTAGGCGTTGTTGATTACATAACTGTTACACATCTTTATGTGGTACGTAATTTTGAAGTCAGCTCCATTACTTAGAAGGTTTTAACTTCAGTCATATATATTGGAACTAATGTCCACAGTATATGTAGGTTTTGTCTAGTTCCTAACTTTCCCACATAGTGTAGGATAATTAGGCTTTTGATTTCTGATGAGATTTTGTCCATAACATTACATAGTTCCACTCAAACCTCTATGCTTTTCTACTGTCGTGGTGTGGGCATGTTTGGCTTTTGTGGGGAGCAGAAGCTTGTACTTTTGGTCTATCCACTGAGGGAATTTTCAGTTAGTTCAATGCACATGTAGTTTTTCCTTCTTTCACTTATGGTTTTCTTCCTTGTTTTGGTTCTTTTTTAGTCGAGCAAGATTTTCAGTTTGTCTACTTTAACTCTTAGGTTTTTAGTTCAGTTCTGGAAGTTTTTCTTTTATATATTTCTGTCAGATCTCTGTTCAAACCCTGAGTCTCCTCAGCAAGAGCATTTTCCCCTACTTTTGTTTTTTCATACCCTCAGGAAGTCTGAGTTTAGATTTCTTTTTGAGAAAGCTACTTCCTTCTTTTCCTTTGCCTATCTCTTGAGTTTCATATGTTCCTTTGACAGTAGTTCAAATCATCTGTATAACTAAGAATTCTGCTTGAATGAACACTACAAAATTATTTATTTCATCGTTTTATTACTACCAAGAACTCCCAGAATGGACAATAAGTTGCTTCTTAATTTGGTTCTGTATTTCTACAACATTTTATTGAACTACTCTGTCAAAACCAATATCCTTTTTGCATGGGCATCAACAAGCCTCTCTGAGTAATTTAGATTTCCACAGTGATAATGAAAAAGCGCTTTCACACATACATAAAAATAAGTACTTTTTTTTAAAAAAAACTATTCACTACTATTGTTTCAAAACATACATACTTGATTGATTTTGAAAATTTGTGCCTCACATTTCATTCAAGGCAGATCACAATGAACACAGTCTCAATGTTAAAGTACAAGAACACCAAGAATATATGATGGATGAGCATAGTAGAGAGAAAAAAACTGACTTAACTAAAAACAAAGAAAGAAGCAGTTTAAACTTACCAATCAGAACCATGCTGAAACAAGCAAATATTTATTTAAACAAATCTATTTAAAGAACAAGTTACAGTCTGGCAAAAGACATCCAAACAATTTGAGGGAACTTCTCAAGTGGTGTGGTCCTTGAGAAAAACCCCTCTTTGCCCCAGCCAATTGTTCTTCCGGCATGGGTAGGACATAGAAAAGGGCTTTTCTGCTTGTTAATGGCATGCTACTGCTATGAAGTGCTACTCATGTTCACTCCATAGTTCATGCTTCACATGCAGTCCCCATAAGAGCTTGGTGAAAGGCTCTTGCCATTATTACAAATGCACAACTCATCAGGATTCCCTGTACATTTTCTGGGAGCATGATTCAGCTTGTTTTCAACCCATACACCATTTCCCCAGCCCCCAAAAATGATATGGTGTGGATGTGTGAGGAGGAAGCTAATACTGTGTCAATAAACTTGATGGTGCAAGAGCAAGGAGAGTGGTGGGAAAGGGGGACTATGTGTGATCCAGTCTGCCTTCGACTGCTCTCCACAGCCTTAGACTTTAAAAAACAAATGATGAGGGCTCTAAGTACTATACCAGCAGATGACTATGGGTTCTAATATCCAGCAGGGAATCAATGAGTAGGATCGTGTTAGTGACACATGTGCACAGAAGTTCACTTTCTTTTTGGATGGACCCAGACAGCTATTCTTTAGCCATGGCACTCCTACACACCTTCCCACAGCAGCAGCTATCAAGTAGGGGCTGCCACTGATGCTTGCCAGTGGGGAGGAGACAGAAAAGTGAAGCAGTTCTGACCATGCAGATGCTGCTGGTCTGGTCTTCAAGGGGAAGGAAAAGGATGCTGCATTGTATTTGATGATGGCATCCTCACGGCTTTCCTCCTGCCAGTCAAGACCATCTGCTTCTTCATCATCTGAAGTGCCTTTCCCCTCTGCCCTCCCCACAACAGTAAACAACAGCAACAGAGACCCCATCTGGGGCTTTACAGCTGCTAGGGTGGGTGGGACAGGGACTTAGAGCTGCACTAGCAGAACATTTATGTCAATCTTCTTGACATAGGTATTCAGCCATTGCCTATAAACATATACCTGTTGGACAGCCTCTGATCATCCACTCAACATGGCATCGAGAGACAGTTCTGGGATCAAGGGAAGGATATAGCACTGCTGGACAAGGTAAACTCTAAGGGTTGGGCTTCTGATGTGTGAGAGTTCAAAGGCAGCACTGAACAGAGTTTCAGGGCTGCTGGACTTTTATTTGGTGTAGTGTTGTTTACTTGTTTGTGTGTTTAACTGGATTTAATTTTATGGTGGTTTAATTGCTATTGATTTTTAACTTTAGTATGCTGTGAATTTCTAACTATTCTTGTTTTAACTGCTGTAAGCCCCTTTGAGTCCCAAAATGTGAAAAAGAAAGAATATTATAGACAATAACAATATACTGCAAGATATGTTTCCAGGCCGTACACCCCTTCTCAATAATATAGTTTAATTGGCAGGTCATATGTTTAATTGGCATGAAATATAAATTATATCCTACTATGACTGAGAAACTTGCTGGCAAAAAGGAACTGGCTGCACACGTGCATTGCAAAACTAGGTCAGAACGAGACCAGGGGGCATGGCAAGATCATAGTCTGGAAAACTCCAGACAATGGACTTCCAGATGTCTCTCAATGATTCAGCCTTTAGAAACAATAGCTCCTGAAACTGCTTCCATGGAAAGACTGCTTGTCTTCGACCTTCTCCCTTTGTCCTTAGAAACTCTCCTTTTGTCCCCTCACCTGTCCCACCATTAAGTAGCTATCACAAATCAGTCCCTTTGTCACCTAATGTTCAGGCCATTAGCTCATTCCACTCTATTGTTTACTCTTCCAGAGAGCCATTAAATTCTTTTTCCTCATAGTGGAAAAGAATATTTAAACCCTGGCTTTTGGAGAGACAACTCATAGTACTTCTGCCTGCTGGCTATCACTCTGTCACTCTGATTCCTGATCTGGTACTATCCTTGGACCCTTGGGCTGAGCCACCATGTTTTGTCTCTTCTTTTCTAGATAGGTAAATATCACCCATAACACCTTAAACTCTTGCTATTCATACTTTTCCTCCTTTTTCCTTCAGCTAGCTTTGTGTGATTGCGAGACTGCTTGGATCTTGTATATGCAATTATTAATTCCCCCAATAAAACAAACAAGTTTACTTTTAAATCTCCGGCTGGTTCTTGCCTGCACTACTACCAGTATACATAGGTATAAAAGGTCTTGTGAGGTTATTCCCCTCTCACAGGCCTTCCTTTGAGCTAATATTCCCACTGTTTCATAGAGTTACTGGCATCACAGGTAGACCCCTGAGTCACCCACGTTTTGGGGTAACAGATATTGACCTAGATTTAGCTTAAGTAGGAGAGGCTTAAACTCATTTTCTTCTTACTGGGGCCATGGCAGCAGAGGACACATACAGATTGAGCCTCAAGCTACCTGGAGATCCAGTCTCTAGTAGCAAAGAGGCCTCCATTCAAGGATTACTGATAGCCAAGAGAGTAGCAGTACCGTAATTTTAAGTAAAGCTGTAGTTGGCTAAATAATGTGGCTTCTGTACACAGCTTCTTGTGCTTCTCCTATTGGTGAACAGGTGCAGAGTGGCTGGGTTTTGCTTCAAAAGGCCAGTAATGCTCTCCACACACCAGGGAAGAGGAAGGTTTCTGTTGGCCATTTCAAGATGCATTTGTGTGTGTATATGGAGGGTATTATTACACTATCCTCAGCTGTCCCAAGTCTGGATAGACTTTACTTTTTGTGTAATTTTACTGTCACTGATGATAGGAGCATCTCAAGAGACATTCTAGGACCCAATCATAGAGGGCCATGCTTTTGTGGGAAAAGAAACCTAGTCTAGGCCTGAAAACAAATGAGAAGTCTTTCAGAGTCCCTCAAATCCAGCAAAATGAAGAGTAGTACCCCCTGAATCCTTTAGGTTGCACTATGGGCTGTTTTGGGAGGTATGGGTGAACTCTTGGGGGGCTAAAAAATGACCTTGAGGAGGCTGTACACAGTTCATAGGCCACATGTTTCCCCTCTTGCTCTTATAGAAAATACCACTTCCTGTTCTTTTTAAAAATGTGGCCATGGTTAAAACGAGTCTACAAAAATGATCTAACAGATGGAGGAAGCACATGATAATAATGACATGTCTCTAAGCAGCAAAGGAGCAAGTGGTCAAAGAAGCATAACAATTGTTCTGCTGTTGATGGGGATGCATTTATTCCCTAACTCCATATAGAGATCAGCTGTTTTGTTTCATTCTTGTTTCCAGATTGAAGTTGGAAGCCATGTGTGACTGAGTAAATACCCGACCTGGGATATTCCGGCTCTTCAGGGGATGGATTTAGTGAAAGAGAAATTACAGAGATCACAAGGAGACTACTTGCAAGCAAAGAGGCCAGCTGAACTTTATTATGTTCATTGACCCAGAACTGACAAAGTCCCCTGCTTGACTTCCTGAGAGAAATATTGCCCATTTTTAGCCATCATTTATGTTTGTTTTTACAAAAACCATAAAGCAGCCTGCGACTGCTCTTTCCTCTGGTTACGTCCATCACACTTGTTTCTATGTTCCTCTGTTTTCCTAATGCAGGCTTTATTCCTAATTCCACGCTAGGCCTGTAGAGAAAGTAAACAACTTAAAAATGGTGGCAGCTTATTAGCTTGTTATCTGACAGTCCCTTTATGCTAGGAATAGGTGAATGCTGGGGGTCAGGTAGTCACCTCCTTGCTGCATTTGCCGCTGTGGTAGCAATGGCAAAAAGGGAAGAAAAAAAAAAAACCTTTAAAGCAAAGTGTATGCCACAAAAATCCTGGCATGTAGCCATAGGTGGCCCACTCCTGCTTTATACAGGGTATGCCATGGATCATGCTCCATAGGCACTTTCAGTGGTCTAAGGAGGCCATCACTTCAGATTTTACGAATACCAGAGAAAATGTTATGATACTTAGGAATTATCCAAAGTCATGGATCATCCAATTAAAAAAATGTTTAGAAGAAAATGGCAGTCATCTGAAACATTTAGTTTGTTACTTTTCATACATACTGCACCATTTCTAGAGCCATGTTGATAAGGCCACTGTGGCCATTTCCTCGCTACGCTGCTATTATGCTACTATTTCACTTTCAACATCCTATGGAATCCTGGGATTTGCAGTTTAGGGAGGGGCATTTAGAATTCTCAGCCAGAGAGGTCTTTGCCCTTAGGAAACTACAAACCCCAGAATTCCACAGGATGTTGAAAGTGGAATAATAGAACTATAACAGTGTAGTGTGGAGATGGCCTATTATATGACATCAAATGGATGGGGATGGCATCCACGTCCCCGGAAACAATAGGATGCCCTAGTTCTCTCCAACCGTCTCACTACAGATTCCAAGGCATTCCACTCTTATAACTGTAATTCAAACCACACTTTTCCACTGATATAAAAGAAGTCCTCAATATTTTCAGGTAGCAATGGCTGTGGGATAATTTTCTGCACCATCACCACCACCAGGCATCTCTTTATTCAGTTATAGCACCGTATCTCAACTTGAATTGGATTAGCAATGTGGAGAGAGGACCTCTGGGCCTATCTTGCATGAGATGGCAAATGGAGATACTTGCCAGTGTGGTTTATGCACAGAACCACATCTTTAGCTGCTTGAATAACCATTCTGAGCCAGCAAGGTAATGCTAAATTATCTACACCATGGACATCTCTGGAACACTTTGTAAACATTAGCTAATTAATAAAAGAGAACAAAATTAATTTTCAGAGTCTAGAGACTTCTTGGCTAGTGGAAAGGAGCAATGAACTAGATGTTCTAAGCAGCCCTCCAAAATTTTCTTCCTGGCATTAAGCAATTTGTTTGTTTAACATGTGATGATAAATACTTTGAAAACAACTCCTTCCTTCCTTCCTTCCTTCCTTCCTTCCTTCCTTCCTTCCTTCCTTCCTTCCTTCCTTCCCTCCTTCCTTCTTTCCTTCCTTTTAAAGGCATGCTAGAATTAGTAAAACCCCAGTTTAAAAGTTACACTGTTGTTAAGGATGATTAAAAATAATCAGGGGAAACTACACATATATATTATGCTAGGGCTTTCTAACAGTATGGAGACGCCAGAAAATAGTCCCTATATCTGCTGCCTATCAACAGTATAGCCGTTGACAGACATAGGAGCCAGACTTCCTTGACAAATATTTGATAAATGTGAAGAAGAAAAATTAACAGAAAATTGTGCCTGCAGCTTCTACTGGAGAGCAAAGAACAACAATCCCTCAAATACATTTCTTGGGTTGAAACAAGCTACAGTGTTTATTGGCTGTGCCTTGCATAATTTTTGGGTGGGACAGGGCCTAGTACCAATTATCTGGTAGCTGGACTGCTGGCTGATTTGCCACAAGGAACTAATGGTATTAATGAGTAGATCTCAGGCCATTTCCGCACTAGCCTGTTACAGTGCTATGATTCCACTTGCAACATCCTATGGAATCCTGGGGTTTGCAGTTTCGGGAGGGGCCAGTGATTCAGGAGTGGAATAATAGCGCCATAACAGGCGAGTGCAGAAATGGCCTCACTATGATGTGGAGTTAATGCATTGGGTTCCTTCCACCATCTAGGGTAGAAGGTAAGCATAACTGACCCCTGAGCAAGGGTTTTGTCCCTCTCCCAAAGATTCATTGTAAGGAATTCTCTTTTCAAAGTAGACTCACAAAATCCCAGTTCCCTCAAAATGAATCAGCTCCAGTGCCCACATCAGAGGTTGTGACAAAGCTAGTCAGATATTATTTATATACATATGGCTGTCTTTCAGATCATGTACTAAGGGAAACAATTAGCATTGCCAGTCAACCCCAGAATCCCTTCCCAGCACACTTTCTGGGCCACACTGCCTGTGCTACAGAGGGGGCAGAAAAGGACAGAACTCCTCATGTGGAACAAACACTGGGGCCAGCAAACTGAGGCATGCATTGCTACATTGAACTCTAGTGAGGAAAGTCAGAGTCTAATTCAAGGCAAATCAATCAGTGGTAACAATACTAATAAGATTCCTTGTCCCTCCAAAATCCAGAAGTACCCAAATATTTATCCTAAATGTTGGGATGGGAATGCAAGCAGGTCTTTCAGCTGCTCTCAAGATAGCAACATAATCAGAATCAGGAGTAGAAAATGAAAAGGGTGCTGCTACTTTCACATCATCTTCACACATATATTCACATTGTATTTGACACTGCAGCAATTTGCCTGCCTTGAGTATGTTTTGTTTTGTTCCTTGCCATGTTCTCTCCGCCCCCCTTCCTCTTGAGAAGGCAGAAGTATCTCTCCTCAAAGTAACATAGGCAGAAAGCATAGGCAGGAGCACAGAAAGAGGCATTCTTAAAAGGAATTTTCTTGATCACGCAATGTTATTTTTTACATTTGTAGACTGTTTTTTTCCTCCCCAAATCTGGATGTCTCCACATCACCCACTGTGACATTCACTCAGTGAGACCTCTTTAAAAATCATTTGTGAATCTCCTCTGATTCACTTAGAATAGAAGTGCTGGTTAGAAAGCAGGAGAAAAAGTATCTTATGTAACCAGACATTTCTCTCTTTTTTTCCTCCCCTCCTCCTCGGAGTGTCTGCGCTCTGACAGTCAGACCATCCAGTTAAATCCAGTGGAGGGCAGGCAAGATCCACTTAAACCCTCTGAAAAGAAGGCTGGACAAATTCTACACACAGAGAGGAGGATTCCCGAATTTGTTTCTTCTCCCCTTCCTATTATTAAGAAATATGGTATGGTATTATGTGTGTGCAGTTAACATACCTGGAGGAAAGAGCCTTTATTGTGACATTCATTTAAAGGAAGGCATGCAATAATTTCCACAACAAATAAATAAATAACTCATGCAGATGCACAATTAATGGAAGCTGTGTTACCAGTGTGCTCAGCAGAACCATACAGTTTGCAGAAGTAGAAAAAAAAACTCTCCAGAAAACACAGCCCTGTGAAGACCAGCATCAGTTGTAACAGTACGGGGGAGGGATGACCAAGGAATGTTTGTTCAGGTACGGATGGACAACTGAGGCAGGGTGAATGGAATGGCATGTGCTGAAAGAAGGCAGGACTGGCTGGCGGCACACTGAATAGGAGTGCTCTATATTACTTACCTGCTCACTCAAGGCATTTATTTATTGTCTCTCAAAACATCAGGACCCCCAAGGCAATGTGGAATCAATAAAAACACTTTAAAAATGTTACATAAATAACTAAAAACCAATTAAAAACAGTCCAAACCCCAAGAAACAGTTCAACTATTGGTATGACGATTGACATAGCAATTAGCCATAAGTGAGATATATGATGTATCTTGTGCAAAATCCACTGGAATATATAAGAAAAGCAATCCAACTACCTGCAAAAAGGATGAAAGCAAATACTGTCATTACTTCATTGGATCTTTCTGCTTTGCCAGACTGTTGCAATCTGTGTAATTGCACATAGATTGTGTCTGTATTCTGCAGGAAGATGGTTCCATGAAATGATACCCACTCCCCCTGTTTTTGGTAACCAGACTCCTGGGAATAATTGAATCATCCCAGCTTAAAACCTAGAGGCTTCCCTGACTGATGTTTGGTGTTCTGAGATGGAGGGCAGAGGAGCATTTTAAAAGTACCACTCAGCTGAACTAGGAAGGGAGGCACTGAAGTTCTCTGGCAGCTTCACTCTGTCACCCCAGCAGAGAATTAATTTCCTCCTGCCTGTGAATTGTAAGGGAGTGATCATTGAGGATGGAGACATTTATCAAGGTGTGGTGCTTCCATGACAGCATCAATTGCTCAAGAGAGACAGAAATGCCAATTTGTAAAAAAAAAAAAAAAGCCAAGTGTGCCAGCACAGATTCCTGTCTGCACTTTGGTTGGGTCAGCATTTCCCAAACTTCAGAAAACTTAGGCACACTCCACTTCAAGAAAATCAAAATCAGATTTCATTTTTATTGGGGGGATTATGTTACCTTTAGAGTACAGGAATAAGAATTATATATCCACAGATATTCCTTTCCTAGCTCTTTCTGTTCTGGGCATACCTCCCAATTGAAAGATGAGATTCAGAGAACTGTCTGACTCATATAGTAGAGAAATGGATTGCTGTTGTTGCTGCTTCTGCTGTTGTTATTGTGTGCCTTCAAGTGATTTCCAACTTATGGCAATCCGAAGGTGAAACTATAATGGGGTTTTCTGTGGGCTGAGAGTGTGTGATGCACCCAAGGTCATCCAGAGGGTTTCCATGGCCAATTGAATCCTGGCCTCCAAGGGTCATAGTCCAACATTTAAACTACAACACTGCTCCTACTGAGAATAAAACTCCCCTTTTTGAAGAAGTAGTGGAAAAAGTTTCAGAATTCCCCTACGAGAGATAGATTTTGGGTGGGGACAGGAATGGTGTAATAAATCTGAGAACTGATAAGTTGACTGAAAAAGAAGAAAAACATGATTAAGGGAAACTTGTGCCTTCAAGTTGTTTCCAACTTAAGACAACCCTAAGACAAACTTATCGAGTTTTCTGGGGGCAAAGAGTGTGTGGCATGCCCAATGGGTTTCCATCGCTAAGTGGGGAATTGAACCCTGCTCTCCAAAGTGACAGTCCAACACTCAAACCACTGCACCAAGCTGACTCTCTAGGAGAGATGGATAGCTCTTTGTAATGATAGAAAACTCTACCAAGTCTCTGTGCTCAGAACTTGACAACTAGACATAGAACAAAATGGTTCAGTTAGGGGCCAGCTCAAAACATTTTGCTGCTCGAGGCAACGGACAAGATGGTTCCCTTGTCAATTTCTTACAATAAAGTTGACTAGACTGACAGTCAAACTTTATTTTAGTACTACAGTGTCAAAATATTCTCCACTACAGCAGTCTGGTTTAGGGAAGTAGAGCAGGTTGCATAGTACAAGAGAAGGAGGGGGCATGTTTGCAAGTAAGGGAAATGGCAAGGGACACAGCTGGATGTGTGTGTGTGCCACTGCTTCCATCATCATGTGTTGCTTCATTCTTGCTAATGCATTCTTGTTAATGCAAGAAAGCTAATGCATTCTTGCTAATGCTAAAGAATGCTAAAGAATGCTTGCTAATGCATTCTTGGCTAATCCTGGCATATGCAGTCTGGAATGTTCTTATCCAAGATTTGACTCATACCAGTCTAGTCCTCCTTTCTCCCACATCCCTTTCTATTCCCTGTGTGGCCCTTGAAGACAGGGCGACTCAGTCCTTTCTTCACCACTGCCTTATTTGAAAAAAAAATAAGGACATTTGCTTTGTTCCTTGATACCTGCCATTACTGCCAACAGGTCATATGGTAGTCTCAGTAGAATTTGCTGAGAAATGGGAGTGAACCGAGCTTTGTGGGAGAACACCCACACATCCTTGTGTGGCTTACAGCCCACTCCACAGATGACACCAGAAATGATCTAACAATGATTGGGAGAAACACCTGTTATTTGAAGACAAGATATTTCCCTACAATATAGGGAGATGCCAGTGACAAAACCATGGTTTACAAAGCATGTACTCTGTCATTGAACAGCCACTTTGTAAGTATATATTCTCTTGTATGCCAGCAGGCCAACTTGAAAAGAAAATCTACGGGTGGGTTCAAGGGGGGAAAATTTTCAAATTAGGATAATTATGTTTGCACTTCTCTAGAGAGTCTGCAGTTCTCTTGAGAGCTCTCTAACTAATAGTGTTTGCTGAAAATGACCACAATGAGCTGGGAGAGTTGATAGCACATGGGACCCATCCGTACAAGCTCCATAGTTTTCAAAGAAAAACTAAAGGCCAGCTTGTAGCCTTTAAAGCTGCAGTAGTAGCTAGACAGTAACAGCTGGAAATGTTTCTACCAGTCTAGACAATGACTGGAGGAAAATATATATTACAGAAGTAAACATTGATGGATCAGTTCATCTCATCTCAGTGTCAGCTTTACATATATTAATTTCTAACTCAATTCCATTCCATTTCTTGATTATTGTATGATTTTAAAAATGCACAAAATTTGTATGTAAATTCATGTTTAAATATGTATTGTTTAGTGTTTATGTCAAAATACGATTACCTAAACTTTTTAAAAACAAAATGTACATTCGTAAAGATGTTTTGATAAATTTGGCACATTTTCAATAATTATAGTACTTTTTTAAAACTCCTGAATCTGTACTGTACATTTTTCCAAAGTCTAAAAGATTACATTCCAATCTGTACCCTGTTCCAGGAAATGGAGAACAGATCAAAATCCACACAGATTAAATTCTGCATAGAATCATAGAATTATAGAATCATAGAAATGTAGAGTTGGAAGAGACCACAGGGGCCATCCAGTCCAATCCCCTGCCATGCAGGAACACCCTCAAAGCACTCCTGACAGATGGCCATCCAGCCTCTGCTTAAAAACCTCCAAAAAGGAGACTCCACTACACTCCGAGGCAGCATATTCCACTGTTGGACAGCCCTGACTGTCAGGAAGTTCTTCCTGAGGTTCAGGTGGAATCTCCTTTCTTGCAACCTGGATCCATTGCTTCTTGTCCTGATCTCTGGAGCAGCAGAAAACAAGTCCACTCCCTCCTCAACATGGCATCCCTTCAAATATTTAAACATGGCTATCATGTCCCCTCTTAACCTTCTTTTCTGCAGACTAAACATACCTAGCTCTCTAAGTCTGCCCTCATAGGGCATGGCTTCCAGGCCCCTCACCATTTTGGTCGCCCTCATTTGGACTTGCTCCAGCTTGACTGTGTTCTTCTTGAATTGGGATGTCCAGAACTGGACACAGTATTCAAGATGAGGTCTAACCAAAGCAGAGTAGAGTGGTACCAATACCTCCCTCGATCTAGACACCATACTCCCTAACAGGCTTTTTGGGTTGGCTTTCCCTATTGAGTCTTCTTTCCATTCCTTTTTCCATAGGCCATGGCCATTTCCACACTAGCCCGTTATAGCACTATTTTATTCCACTTTCAACATCCTATGGAATCCTGGGGTTTGCAGTTTAGGGAGGGGCTGGCCGGCCACTCCCTAAATTGCAAACCCCAGAGTTCCATAGGATGTTGAAATTGGAATCATAGCACTATAACAGTCCAGTGCGGAAATGGCCCATGTCTACACCTATAGATAAGGAGGGGAACAGGTTTAGCAACTCTAGAGGGCAATTTAATATTCTTTTATTTTGCCTTGGGCTATACTCCACCATATGCCAATGAGATTTATAAGCATGGTAGCAGTCAGAAATGCAGGGAAACATTTTTGGTTTCTCAAAAATGACTGTGCTAAAACAGGTGCATGAAGGGGATGCCTTGTTTTATTGGAGAACCACACTTTGATGTCTTGTTTGTAGACCTATTTTTAGCACACAAAAATGATTTATTTTGCTATTATGCCAGTGAAATTCAGCGATGAAGGCAGAGGCGGGGTGGTGTGCCAGTAAAAGTATCCAAGGGTTATAGATTGCCTACTGTTGCTTCGGACTGTCTTACTGAAGGCTGTGTTGTGTTATTTGTTGTTTTTATATAATGTCCTGGCAATTTCTGTACAATGTCCTGGTAATTTCTGAACTTTATTATTGATAGCATTTACTTATCCTAAGTCATTACTCTTTGAGGTTTATACATCAGTGAATGGTGGTAATAGTAGGAAAATTCTATGTGTGTTTATTCCCTGCCTCTTCCATTTGTTCTGTTTTTTTAAAATCATCTCCTTATGTGAAGTTTTATAACCATAAAGTTATGATTGAAAGCAGTCACTGTATTTTCCAGTTTGTTAGACTTCTATTTTTTTTTTCTCCCCTCCTGTAATCAGGGCAGTGATGCAGTGGTCAAATTTTGTGTTGAGGTATCATTTTATGTTGCCATCATTTTCAAGAATTCATTGCCACCATTCAGATCTCTAAAATAAAACAGCTTGTCCAATCTGAATATTCATTTACTTAGAAGCAGGAAAAATTCTGTGGTTTCTGCTCCATACCATCTTGCTGGCCACAAGAAAAAGCAAACCAATTAATTACAAACCAAATGCATTAAATAACTAAACTAAAAAAAAAGTAATAATTCATGAAATGAATGGGTTGATTAGTATCAATTAATCAAAGAGAAATCCATATGTATTTTATTAAATCTAAACCAATTACACAGATCTGTACAAAATTGCAATTTGGTGTTGTACTCACAGAGTAAGTCCAGTTGAACTTAATTGTCCTCAGACTAATTCTTTAAAGCCAATCAGGTGTTTATCCAAATATATCAACTCAATGAAACTCTCCCAAGGCAAACAATCCATTGAACATTTTAGCAAATCAATTGTAGTAATCTGTGATCCAGAACATACTAAACAATTTATTAGCTAGGAAATTCATTTCAAAATATATTGCATTTTGGAAAACTTACAACAAGTCAAGTCTGCATAATTCTCAAGTAACAGTTCTTAATGCCATTGACATTAAACTTAGCCAGGCAGAGCAAAGAGAAATTAGTTGCAGGAGAAATACAAACAGTCTTAATTAACTCTTGTAAGCAACTGTGATATTCAATCCTCTAGAAATGCTTCACTGGCACCAGACAGCCAGATACCTTCTGAAAGTCACAAAGGAAGGGAAGGTAACAGTCAGTGAATGAACAATATGTAGCAAAAAAACTCTCCAGGAGGGTCTTCCCCTAGAAACTATGGACCTTTCCGCACTACACTGTTATAGTGCTATTGTTCCACTTTCAACATCCTGTGGAATTCTGGGGTTTGTAGTTTACTGAGGCCAAAGAGCTCTTTGGCTGAGAATTCTAAATGCCCCTCCCTAAACTGCAAACCCCAGGATTCCATAGGAGGTTGACAGCGAAATAATAGCACTATAACAGTGTAGTGCGGAAAGGCCCTAGTATCTATGAATGCATTAATATTCGAATTTTCTGGTGAACGTGATCTGATTTTCCTTATAAATTTAAAATGGCAGGTGAGAATTTGTAAAATTATAAATTAATATCAAAATGAAATGGCTGTGCAGTTTAATGAAACATTGTTCCTTTGGCCACATTGAACTTCCAAGTTTGATCAAAGGTCTGACCATATTTTGAAATTAAAAAAAATCCATTATACTCAATTTGCATTTTAAAATTAAGGCAAAATAAATCTGAACAAGGAATATGAACAATGATCACTTCAGGCTGAAATAGCGGAGAACATATTCAAAAGAAATGTTTCACAATTTAAGCATTCACTGCAGCTTTCAAAATGAGACTACACTTTTTTTATATATTTTTGCTTATTGTTCAGATTTATATAGATAAATGATCAAATGAATAAATGAACTAAACAAAATTTGTAATTTGCAAGTACAGTTTACTTTGTTATTCATTCAGAATACTAAATACTTTCCCCTTAAAATAAAATTTTGAATAGCAAACTAATTTTCATTCATTTCATTTTATTACAGTCAACAGACCATTAAAACAGCATGTTAAAACATTTTAAAACAATACAAATATAAATAAATACAGTGGCTCACATTTACGAGAGAAAATACAATCAAGATGATAATGGTAACATACAATGTAAGTAAGCAGATATTTCATTAACATAGACAAGGAGGATCTAGTTAAAATACCTGAGTTTAAATTTTTTGCCACTTGAAGAGTAATCTCTTTGTCAGAACCTTGCAGTAAGATAACCATTAGAGACTCTATGGGACACCCAGGGAAGCGTTGTGTGACAGAGTGTAATAAATCTTCCCTAGCCCCTTGGTAGAAACTACAACGAAAAAGTACGTGTGATATAGATTCAATTTCCTGATTATCACAGGGGCAGCATCTTTTGCTCAGTGGTGTTTTGTTGAATCTGCCAGTTAGCAAATTTGAGGGAAGGACATTAAGCCTTGCCAGGGAGAAAGCCCTTCTATATCTTGGAACTGTTAACCGGCTTAAATAAGGCATTCCATCTTTGCAAGATAAACATGGTAAACCCAGTGACTGGGGGGAGCAAGGTCCCCTGGCTGTCCCTTGCAGCTCTTGGTAATCAAAGTCCCTCAACCTCTGCTTGATAATAGCTTTGGCCCCATCTAAAACCCTTTTCTCATGTTACCCGTTCGCGCGGCTGGGCGGGGCTTCTTGCACGAAAAGCCTCAGAAGAAACGCTGCCGCTTCCCTGCTGCTTCAGTTCTGCAGCAGCTTCCTGGTCACGCTAGTGTTGCGCGAACGCCCTGCCCCTTCCTACCACAGCACAACTTGGGAATTGCAGGCTAGTGCTGAGGCAGGAAGCGCGACCAGACTGGCTCTCGATGCACCACACGCCAGGTAAGTGTGCGCGGGCCCCGGGTGCATTGTGCAACCGCACACCATTTTCGGCTTCAAGCAGACCGCTCCTCCGATTTATGCGACGCTCAAGGGGCCCTCTTGCTTTAGAAATGCCATGCGAAAAGGGCATAAGTCTAAAGATAGCAAGTGGGATATGGATAATCCCACTGAGATGATCTTGCATTCAGTTGCCTTCCTCCAAGATGCTTTAAAGGAGTCAGACATAGTTTTAGCCAATAAAGAGTTGGAATTAACTGTTTAACAGCAACGGAGCCAGAAGTGGGTAGAGTACATCCATGCCGAACTTTTTAAAGAATTTAGGCCTGACTCCAAGTAGAAGGCAGATCTAGCAACACATCTGGGGACACCATATATTAGCCTCAGAAAGAAAGACGAAATTCCTTTAAAGGAATTCTTATTATTAAGAGGAAACCAAATTGAGGCCCAATAAAGCAACTGTGGGACAATTTTAGCTTTAAAAACCCTATGGCAGCTGAAACAAATTTACCACTCTTAGTAAAGAAAAACAGAGCTAATGCTCTCAAATTTTGTTTGGCTTTCAGTTTGATGTACTTATCCTGAGTCCTCTATCTTATAGCTTCATGAAACCAAATACCCAGATATTTATAAGAGTCCACTTGTTCAATTCGGTTTCCCCCATCAACCATGAATATCTGATCTTTCTTTTGGCAAAAACAAGAATTTTTGTTTTTGCATAATTGATTGTTAAAAAATTATTGTTGCAATATTCATGGAAGCCTCTCAATAATCTCCTAAGTCCAAGACAAGTCTGAGAAATCAATACAGCATCTTCGGCATAAAGAAGGATAAAAACTTTTGTAGAGTCCATCTTTGACAGATAGGATGGTAAAGGTGCCAAGGTCTGAGAAAGATCAGCTAAAAATAAATAGGGTGGGAGCAAGAATGCATCCCTACCTTACACCCCTGTTGGTGGGAGTCTCATTTGTGAGGTGCCCTTGCCTGGTATTACAAACTTGAACAGTAGTGTTATAATACAGGGACTGAATTAAAAATAAAAGTAGCCTATCAATGGAATACTATTCCAATTTGCTCCAGAGGCAGCCACGTGGGATTGAATCAAATGCTGATTTTAGATCAATAAATGCAGAGAAAAGTTTCCCACCATTTGGTGCAGTATATTTTTGTGCTAGATGAGCCAAAACCAGACAGTGGTGTAGCAAAGAGCAACCTGATTTAAAACCAATCTGCTCTTCCCCAATGATGTTATTATCGTTAATCCACTCTTTCAGCTTAATAGCTAGAAAACTGGCATATACCTTCCCTATTACAGATAGCAGACTAATAGGTTGATAGTTATGCGGGTCATCTTTAGGACCCTTCTTATAGATTGGGATAATAAAGGCCTTTAGCCAAGCCACAGGGATTATGCCAGATTTATTAATTAGAGAAAAAAGGGCTGCCAACATGGGTGCCCACCAACTGATGTTATGTATCAACAGTTCTGAGGAAATGCCATCACATCCTGCAGACTTGCCAGTCTTTAGCTGACCTAACAGTCCCTTAATTTCTTCTGTAGTTACATCTGGCCAATCTGGAATGTTCAGAGGTAACAGGGGAGGTGTTTTAGGTTTAGATGGGCAGAGGTCGTTAAAGATGACTTGAAAATGATCTTCCCAGACACTACCTGGAATATGACAGTCTGGGCTTCCATAGCGATTACTTAAAGCACCTGAAACTATTTGCTAAAAAGATCTACTGCTATGAGTAATAGATGCTGCCATTAACATTTGCCATGTTTCTCTAGTTGCCTCACATTTCTTACGGAATAAGAGTTTCATATATTGTTCTTTTAACTCGTAATATGAGTGAGGGAGCTGACATTCATTTGATCCACGATAAATATTATACATTGTTTGAATTTCCCTTCTAAGATTTCACACTCCTTATCAAACCATCTATTTTTACGGATGTCATTATAATTTATATTATTAGTTCTAATTTGAAGAGAAGAGTACAAATCCTGTAGATTCTGCTCGTAAGCCAGGATTCCATCCTCAGGTCTAGCATCTGCTTTAATTTGGCTGACATAATTTGCGATGCGATGTAATGAAATGAACCTATTGAAGGCCTCTTTTGTTTCAGTGGACCATTAGATTTTAATTTTTCTTGTGTCAGATGGTAAGCATACTGAAATACAATGTTGCGAATCCAACTTTAACCTGCCTGGCAGGTTCAGCGAGCATTCCAGGGGCAAATGATCACTATCAGAATGCTTTGCTACTCTGAAGTTAAACCCCAAGGTTTTCAAATGTTTGTGAATAAGAATATAATCAATGACACTTGAACACCTGGTGGAAACAAAGGTAAATTCACCCCATAAGTCATCAGGGCTGGAGCCATTTAGGATGTACAATTCGTTATTTGAAACAAACTGAAGCAGACCTATCCCTGCATGGTTGATAGATTTGTTTTTTGAACTACATGAATTGACTATAAGTTGTTCCTTAATTGTTTTGGGAGAGTTACAGTCTAAAAAGGGATTGATTAAGTAAGATCCTGTCCTTGCATTAAAATCACCTGCTATTATAGATCTTGCTCTGGAGAATTTAGTCATCTGTTCTGAGTAGTAACAGTCAGCCTTAAGCCAAACTGATGTAGCATCATCCTTTCTGACTGTTGGGGCAAAATATACATTGAATAAAAGTAAAGTCAGATTAGATGTTAATAATTCCATAACTAGGGCCAGTATAGAAGAGTCATAACTTGGTAACTGAGTAATTCTACAATTAACTGAGGAAGAAACCAAGATACATAAACCCTGACTAGCCCTTCCTTTACCACTTTTGGAAAGTGCAGGGAGGCAATATGATACAAAACCATTAATGTAAACGTGGTCACAACACCAGGTCTCTTGTGAAAAAATTAGATCAAACTTATTTAGACATTCCATAAAATTCTGATCTTTGCTTTTGGAGGTCCAGCCGGCTATGTTCCAGGAAAGTATATTTAGGGAAGAGGTAACAGTACCTGAATGTTCAAGAAGAATATTAACAAACTAGAATGTGTGCAGAAGAGGGTGACCAAAATGGTGAGGAGTCTAGAAACCATGTCCTATGGGGAGTGGCATAGGGAGCTGAGTAAGTTTAGCCAGATGAAAAGAAAGTTAAGAGGTGATATGATAGCCATGTTTAAATATTTGACGGGATGTCATGTTGAAGATGGAGCAAGTTTGTTTTTTTTCTGCTTCAGAGACTAGGACACAGAACAATGGATTCTAACTATAGGAAAAGAGATTTCACCTAAACATCAGGAAGAACTTTCTGATGGTAAGAGCCATTCGACAGTGGAACATGCTGCCTTGGAGTATGGTGGAGATACTTTCTCTGGAAGATTTTAAACAGCAGCTAGATGGCCATTTGCTGGAGTTGCTTTGAGTGTGCATTCCTGCCTGGCAGGAGGTTGGATTCAATGGCTGTTGTGGTCTCTTCTAACTCTATGATTCCATGATTCTGTGTCTGCCAGAGTTACTGTGAGTTTAATGGGAGATGTGCACATGGCTGAATCTTAAGAATTCTATAATTCAACTCAAAATGTATAGTTTTCAAAGAAACACTGGAGAATTTTTATAAGCTGATGGAAAAGAACACTGGTACCCAGATATGTTCATTTCTTGCAGTGGATAGAGGGAATCTGTGTATGGATCTCAACTCCTGATCTCTTTGACAGGCACTGTTGGGTACACCATTCTTAGTTCTGTCTAAGAACTAAAAATAGTATACCCCATAGTGCGAAAGAACAACCTGTTTTGCCAGTCTCATGCTGTAGCTGAAAAGTAACAACTACAACAGTGCTCAAGAAGAAGTGGGGAAGTATATGAACCCAATATATTAAAATACAGAAAGAGCCTACTGACTTCTCATCTCAACAGTATAACAAAAATATGTTCTGCTTGTTCTTAACTTGCTGCAAGATACCTGTTACTCTGTTTACTGGGGTTCCTGGGAGGGACACCTGAATAACCAAACAACAACACACTTTGGGGAAAATTAGCTTAGAGCACTGCTGGCAAAACGAGAGGCAGGGTAATGCAGCAGGATCTTGTAACCGTGTTGGAAATAATGGGTGATCTTTATTAAATACAGGCACACAATGTAAGCAACACACACACACACAGATAACTAAGGAAAATAAAGGTTTGAGTTGGATAGCGGGATTTTTGAGAGGGATAGTTGATTCGGGTGATACGGAACCTGTTCCTGGAGTCTGGAGAGAAGATAGAGAGCGATGCTGGGGTGCGATGTGGCTCAGCTCGTGGGGCTGAGGGAAAGCTCGCCAGGCAAAGCAGCAACAAGACGCTCTGGAACTCGGGAGCAATCCGAAGTTGAGCAGTCTCAGTTACTGGAACTGAGGGGAAGGCTCACCAAGCAACGAGGTGGCAAGGCGGTCTGGAACTCAGGAGCAATCTGAGGAAGGTCTCAGAATCAGGGTTTTTTATAGAGGGAAATGTAACTGCAGGCTATGCCATACTTGGGGAAAACAATGCATTTTAGGAACGGGACAAAGCTTGGAAAGGTCAGAATTTAGCATGATTGAGTTAAGTCCAAATTGACAAAGAGTTAGCCAGTATGCAAATGCTCAGTACTTGGCAGTTGAGTATTCAGCTTGCCAGGTTGCCTGCTCAGGGCAGGGAGTCCTTTGTAAACAGCGTGCATACATAATGAAGGTGTTTGCAGAGAGGTCACCTAAAGCAAGGATCTGGCTATTTCTGGCCTGCCTGGGTGGAGAATGGAATGTCCAGCAATTAGTGGCCGCGTCTAGTCTGTGCTTGTTTGGGGGCCTCACAAATACGTGGAGAGGGGTGGTGGAAGAGACCTGAATTATTGATGTCAAAATGATATCTAGGGGTATCTCCAAGTAGGCCTAGTAACTGCAATAACATACCCATAGTTAAGATTGTGGAGATATGTCTTTCGCCACAGACTATAATTCAGAACAGTCTCTAGGAATGCCAGAACCATGTGACTAAGGGCTGAAAAAACAGTACAATTCTTTCTTTTACACTATCTGGTGTATGTGTTCATCTCACCCACAGATTGGTACAGTTTGAACCACACTGACAAAATTGTTGTGTGGCTTCAAGTCATCTTGACTTATGACAACCCTGAAGTGAACTTATCATGGGGTTTTCTTGGTAAGATTTGTTCAGAAGAAATTTGCTATTTCCCTTCCCTGAGGCTGAGAGAGCATGACTTGCCCAAGTTCATTTAGTGGGTTTCTTCAGGTAAGCAGGGATTTGAACCCCGATCTCCCAAAGTTGTTGTCCAGTACTCAAAGCACTACTCTGCTAGCTGACAGAATAGTCTCCCATATAAGGTTGGTCTGGAAGCTGGAAGCAACCTGGGCTTGAATGGAACATGTCTTCATGAATCATAAAGTCATGCCTGATAGGCAGGGAAGGGGAGCACTGAGTTCTGAGAATGAGGCCCTCTTTGTGCAGAAAGAAATGTATCTTTTTGTGTACCCAAAATGGTGTATTTTGTGCAAAAAAACCAAAACCAAACAACAAACACTTCTCTTGCGCTCCTTCCTCCTATTTTCTGTGCAATAAAATAACATGCATTTCTGTGCAAATTTTTTGTCCTGAAAGATGCCTCAAAGTGAAAAGACTTTTTTTCTTGGCCAGGTATCTAAAGCATTAATGACACCCTTTTCACATTCAGAATAGGAAGACTGATAAGTATTCCTAACACCGCTAATCCAAACATATGCATATAAGGAACTTCCGACCTCTTCTGATGCCGAAGGAGGAGGAGGTGGATAATGACAATAATTTTGGAGATGTATAAATTCATTTATGGTTTATATTCCCTTATGATTGACAACTTTTGAATCATTATTAGAAAACACTGAGTTGCATTCAGGCTACTCTGAGTATTATATATTGATTCAGATCAAAGACTTCTGAATTGGTAAATCACAAGTTACACTGTGTAAAAAAAACTGTCAAATGACCCCCTAGGAAAGGCACTATCACATGCTGAAAACATGAGTTGTGACTTGTTGAACAACTTCACCACAACAAACTGTTTCAGCAAAGGTGAAGTCATGCTTTCCAAACTATTAGTCATACTCAGAATGCATTGATTTTTTTATATGCTAAAATGTGGAGTGTTTTCTAGCTTAGTCTACCTATCATGTCCCATTTAGGTTGGTCTTAAACCAGTATGTCCCAAGTTAGGATCAGGAAATCTGACCTGATGTACTGTTTTGTTGTCTATTTAGAGTTCTGCATCATACTCAGAAAATACTGAGCAGGTACTTTAGGTGCCAAGTGATAATTGGCAAGTGCTGAACCATGCTCTGGAAAAGGTACCTAATTATCTAAATTGCTGATAAGCAACAAGTCAGGCTTTTTCCAGACTGCTGAATCATATATACTATTGTTAATACTAAGGCTTGCTCAAGTGTATTCTGCATACTGTGTGCTGAGTCATATCAAACAATTCTGAGTCAGGAATCTCAAAACCATCTTTGCAAATCTGATCAGTTAAGTGATACAAAAGTGCCGTGCTGTCATTTGGAAAAAATGATGTGTCATGCTCAGAAAA
The DNA here is from genome assembly GCA_948474755.1 of Ctenosaura bakeri. NCBI lineage: Eukaryota > Metazoa > Chordata > Lepidosauria > Squamata > Iguanidae > Ctenosaura > Ctenosaura bakeri. The sequence goes on along the minus strand of CAOLHI010002553.1, from coordinate 203,303 downwards.
TGTTCAATTGTAGTTTGCAAGTGGCATGCTGTGATTTGTACAAATACTATCAGAAAGTGACAATTACATAGTAATTTTTATAAACAAATGTTGCAAGTTATATGTAAACTGTATAATTCAACAGGGTTTATGTCAGTGGTGAACTGTGTCAATAACTCACCTTTATGGAAAGAACATCTGGTGAATGTTAATTTACAAGATAAGTGTCCCAGATGTTGATGGTTTCATCCAGTAACCTTTTAATGCTGGTGCAATAGAACTCAAATTATATTTATCACAGTGGAACATTTAAAGAAATAAATACTTTGTCTGTGATCCTCTTGTACATTTATCAGTACAGGAAAACCATATACCTTTTATAGTGCTAAACGTGTACATTTATCCCACAAATTTACAGTGGAGGGGCTACCACTTTCATTGGTGATGGCACTTACCTGCTGTCTGCCCATTCTGCCTTGAATTAAAAAGACTAGATCTCCTTTGGAAGATTAAAAACTTGTTATTGGTCCACACTAAGGCCCTTTCCGCATGGACCTATTAAAATGGTGCAGAGCGACCTCCAGTGGAGGTCTTCTGCACCGTGGAGTGGACTGGGGCGGACTACTTTTCATAGTTCCACACCTCAGTCTGCTCCGGAGTGACCAGTACTGGTTGCACAGCCTGCTTTTTAAAAACCTCTTTTAAGAGGTTTTTAAAAAGTATGAAACGTGCGACCCTGTGTCGCTCCGTCCCTGCACTCTGGTGCAGATTTGCAGGCGTGCACTAGATCTGCCGGGGCCGGGCTTTCGGCTGGCGAGCTTCTCCGGTTGGTGGAGAGACTCTCCCAAATGGAAGCTGCCATTTTGGACATCAGAGCAGTGCGGAGCGACGAGCTTGCACTGCTCCTCGTCCCAACGGACTCGCCCGGACCCATCAAAAAGCCGGTGAGTAGCGGCAGGGAGCATTTCCCTCGCTGCGTGCGGAAAGGGCCTAAAACACATGATATGTATTAAATCATATATGCTTCACCATTTCTAGCACAGGAAAGTTGGTGTGAGACTTTGAATAGCCAAGATGGAGATGCCATCTCCCTCTCATGCTTCTTTGGTCTCTTCAGATCCATTTTGCTAGTGAGCTGGAGGCTGTGGTATACCACTATGTGGAGTTAGAAGATTAGTGGGCCAAAAGGATAGGCTCCTGTTAGACTTTGCAGTTGTATTCCAAGATTGGTTTCCCATCTAGACTAGGGATGGAAAGAATATTTGGATCTCATGTGAAAAGAGAGTTCCTAAGTATTGGAAAACCCTGAAGAGGGGAATCCTGGATGGATGGCAATCCTTATAGTTCAGGACTTATTCTGCATGAAAAATATGTCAGGTTTTTTTACTCAGAAAATGATATTTTCAACACAGAAATGTTGATGGAAACATGTGTCCTTTTTCATAGAATAATTCCCACACTGTACATAGACCTCAAACCTGCACAGTTTTCAAGAACTTTTTTGCAGTTGTGGAGAAAAATGATGAAATCATTCATTCTTGACCACAAAATGAAACTGATGAACATTTACATTCCTAATTTGGACTATGATTAGAATTGAATTCTCTACTGCCTGAGCCACTATGAGCTTTCAGCACAAGAGGCAGGTTTCCTTCCCACTCAGTCCCCAATCTAGACGTATTTTTTTGAATTCTGGCAGCAAAATCAGGGGTTGCCGTGGAATTTCAGTCACAGTGGCAAAACCAGCCCTCAACCCCTGGCTGTTGCCCACCCTTAGTGTAGATGTCATGGCCATTGATTCTTCATGTATTTAAGGAAGGATCTAGTCTGGGTGGCACAGCTAGACTTAGGACTTTATCACACCAGCCTTTTCTCTCACAACAATTGCATTATTTAACGAATGCACTATCACACTGTCTTTGCAATATTGTTATGCTGCCGTTTTGGTGATGCACTTTCCCTCAATCAGTCTTCCATACCACTCTGCTGACCTTGTCTCTGTCCTCAAAACCTAGTGTATGTGCTACACAGTCAGCCCTCAACTTTCACAGGTTTAACTTTGGCAATTTTGTTTACTGTATTTGCTGGCGTAAAAGACACATCCCATTTTGAAAGATTATTTTTTTTTGGGAAAAAAATTAGTACCAGTAGATCTAACACAGCAGCACCTCCCTTTCTCTTCTATTTCGCCTCGGTGGGAGTTCTCTCTACCAAGGTAAAAAGTATAAGAAAGAGAAGAGGAGATCTAGGGAAGCCTTGAGTGAGCATTCCTTTCACCCCCTAGACCTCCCCTCCCTTACCAATGCATAGGCAAAATTCAGAGGAAAGGGATGAGGAGATCTAGTGGGCAAAACCAGCACTGGTGCAGGGCTTCCATAGACCCTCCCCTTCCTTTCCTATGCATTCCTATGCATTCCTATGCATTTTGCCTCAGTGGGGGCATTTTGCCTTCTCCCCACTGAGGCAAAAGGGAAAAGAAGAAAGGGTGAGGGAAGTTTCATGGGAGTCCTCATTTTACCTCCTCCCTTTCCTATGCATTTTGCCTTGGCATAGAAGGGGGAGACAAAAGGAGGTCTCACGTTGACACAGCTGGTACATACAATGCACCCCATTTTCAGAGTCTATTTTTTGGGGGGAAAGTACATCTTATAAACCAGCAAATATGGTATTTGGGAGTCCCCAGCAGCTGGCAATAACTTTGCTAACCAGAAAGTAGGGGGGAGGATCATGAAGGACTGTCCAAAGAGGGGCTTGTGCATATGCAGAACAGTTCCCACTGATACCACATGATCGCCACAATATTGGAATTGTAGCAGACTGAAAGGATTGCACAAATAGGCAATAGTGGGTAAGTAGTATTATTATGGGTGTTTCTCATGAATGAAAAGAAATGACCCAATAACTATGGGATTGCAATTCAACAATGGGAAAGTGACAACATCATGTGATAAGGAAAGATTTTAAAAAAATGGAACTAAGCCTGTGCAGTCATGCAACAGGCCAGTGTGTGATTAAGCCCTTCGACTGCAGCAGCCAGAGCAATTTAAATTCTACATAATTTGACTTGCCTAGTGGCCCCTGCAGATGAAGGGGAAGGGCAATGCCTCTGTTCAATGCTGTTGTGATATCACCTGGGCACTGGAAAAAAAATTTTTTTCTGTCAGTATCATCCCCTTGAAGCCACTTTGGTTTAAATGAAAGACTCCAGGATATGGTGATCTGTGTTTGCACAGAGGATATGGGTAACTCCTCAGTTGTCCATAATTCATGAAGCATTTGCTGTCTCATCAGTGGGGTAGGTATACAACCTCAGGGGTACAGGCGGAGATTTCATTCTTTTAATGGAATTAATGTAGTTGTCAAAGCTGTTTGGAAACATAGTCAAAAATGCAACCAGTCATCTGATTTGTTTTTCAGATGAAAGCATTAAGAATCTGGCCCTTTCTGCATGAGGCGAGGGAATCGCTCCGTGCCGTTACCTACCGCTTCTTCTGGGGTCCGAAGCAACGTGGACTGTCCCTGAAGCCCTTCCGCAGGGCTCCTCCTTGGTCCAGTGAGAATCGGAGCAGTGCGAGGTCTGTAGATCCGTACTGCTCCAGCTTCCAAAATGGCGGCTTCCAGCTTCCAAAATGGCTGCTTCCGGTTGGTTGTGGGTCCCAACCAACCACTGAACCTCGCCACAGCTAAAGGCTGCCCTCCACAGATCATAGGCTCGCATTGGTGTGAGCCTGCGAATCTGCACAAGGGAACAGGAATGCAATGGCGCATTCCAGGAAAATAAAGACCTGTTTTTTCCGGTCTTTCAAAAACACACTGGAGGACCACTTGGGGTCCTCTTGAAGCAGACTGAGGTGTGGATCTCTGGTAAGTAATCCGCTCCTAGTCCGCTCCAAGGTGCAGATGACCTCCCTGCAAGGATGCACTGCCCCATTCTAATTGCCTGGTGTGGAAAGGGCCTCTGTCTTGTTAAGTTTCAAAAAGCAATCAAAAAGCAAAAAGGTATGGTTTATACCCCAAATAAGCACAAGACTCTTAACATAACCAGAAGCACTTATTTTATGCTTTTGGACAGGTCAAGTTCCCTTTCTCTAACTTGCAGATTTTTTTTTTTAAAAAAACAGAAGTTCTTTCCATATTGAATACAAAGAAACATAAGATTTTTGATAAATTCTTCAAAAACAAACTCTAACAGTTTATCTCAAATGCCTATATTCAAGAAGTGAAGTTCTTCCTGGGATGCCAAGTAGCTTGTTATATCTGCTTCCTACATAGGTGTGAAATATAAGAAGCCTATATTAAAAGAAGAGGTGGCAGCCCTAATTCAGCCTCACAAATGTGGTTGAATACTGAAGTATTTTAAAACCAGACTTTTGAGAGGTGAACAGTCAAAACCATGAAGTAAAATGAAAGAAAAAGCTTACAAGCTTTGATTTCTCCTACATATCATTTATTTTTTTAACCTTAATATCTTTTCACCCTGAATATAAAGAAATGTATGAAGTAGTTAAATTCTGTGCAAAATTAAAGTAAAGCAATTTTTTTGTTCACCCTTACCTATGATTAAGAATTTATCTATATTTTATTTGTTTATTTAATAACATGTTTTATAGCAGTGTTCACTTAAAAAAATCTCAAAGCACTTTACAATAAAAACAAATATAACAACATCAATCCTTTAAAATGTAAAGCAATAAAATCAGTGAAATCAAACAGAAACAATAAAAAACCCAAGGTGATAGATACTGAGGTTAACAATCGAGAACATCAGTAAAAAGGCCTTTAGCTTATGGTAGACAAATCCAGCACTGGGAGTCTTCCTAAACAAAGTGGGAAGACCATTCCCCATTGTATGTGCCACAACTGAGAAGGCAAGGAAAGAACTTGTAATAGCACTGGACTCTTTCCTTTTGAAATGTTGCTATGCCCAGATAAATGCAAACTGTCCTAAACTTTAGCAGCCTTCTCTCAGGCTCGTGTGTTCTTTCCTGTTAGTACAAGACAGTTTCTTTTCCTGCCCTGTAAAAAAATACTTGGAATAGCTTCAAAAGCATCAGATTCAGAGACTTTAACTTTACTAAGGCAAGAATCTTTTTCTTGTAGTCCTTAGATCCAAATGCCAAGGGGGAAAAGAACTTGTAAGAGCAGATTTCTCCCAAAGTCAGTACATTTCAAACACCTGTTTTAAACCAGAACTGGGAAACATCTGTCCAACTTTGGGTGTGTTTATGTACTTTTGAAGATGTAGGCAAGGGCTAAGGGAACCTAGAAACTTTTGCTTACAGCTCTCATCAGGTCCACTCAGCATGATCAATGGTAAGGGACTGTGGATATTGTAGTCACAATCTGCCATTTTATAATGGATATTTTATAAATGATATTTTATATATTTATAGTTTATATTTTTACTTGCACATTGTATTCGAACTTATAACATACACTGTACCTTTTATGTAATGTTGCTGAATAATGTATAATCTACTGGTGTTTGTTGTTGTTGTTGTTGTTGTTGTTGTTGTTGTTGTTATTACTGCTGTTATCTTTGGATTTGGGCAGCGGCTGCAATAAACTGTATTGTATTGTAGTCACAATCTGTATCACTGTCCCATATGTGGCAGCAGAGTTAGGATAAACACAAACATACATGCACATCTCTGTATATAGGATTTTCTTACTTTATATAAAGTAGTAGTGTGGGTTTAGCTATTATCTGCACTGAGTTGTCATGTTGAAGGCTGCAGTTCTGAACATACGCACAAGACAGTAAGAGTCATTGACTTTAATGGGATCTACATCTGAGTAAACATGCACAGGATTCCAATAAAGACTATGAACCAGTGCATTTTAAGGCACAGCTCTTCAGTAGTAAATTCCAGTGAGCTCAATGAGGTTTGGTAAGTGTGTTTAGGATTGCAGGCTTAATTCAGAATATAAATTTCAGTGTAGCTAATGGGGCTTAGAGATTTTCATTCATGTAAGGGGCAATCATATGATTATTCATCTATAGTATGAATTGATAACAATTTGAAAAAGGGAACCTCAGAACTTCTGCTCGCCTCTTTGGACTCTCACATTTCAATCATTAAAAAAATGCAGTGGAAAACAAATTCCATTTGTACAGTGTGATGTGCATAAAATCTCTATGAGATCAGTCAGATCTACTTAAAACAAAGGCAGAGTGGGCAGAAATATCTAAGTAGATCACAGAAGAAGGCTGGCAACAAATTCCTAGTCATAAAGCAACTTAGGACTGCAAGTACATAAATATATTATATTTCTCTTCTTCAACACTTCATAGCCAAATGTTGATTCCAGATTAGACCTTTACCATGCAATTGTTCTGCCTCACCTTCTCAGTTTTTGATGGTACAGTGTAATATTTTCTAATAACTTCTTGGTTTCTTCCTTTTCTTCCATAACAAATGTGTTAATGTAGGAAAGATATAATAGGTGGCAGTGCTAGACACTCTCACAAGTGTAAGAAGTCTTGGAGATGATATAAAAGATCTGTTGTATTTGTATTTAATTTCTGGTGGTTTTACTCATGCAAGTTACCACTTGAAGTTGCTCCTGTCTTCAAGTGACAGCAATCCCTGTGTGAACAGACCCTCTGATTTACATTGGATTATAATTAATATAAGTGCTAAGAAGCTGACATTTGAAGGAGGTTCCAGACTGTTTGTTTCTAGTATACTGTAAAATAATATAATAAACTATTTATTGATTTTACTACATTTAACATATTTATAGCCCACTCTTCCATATGCAAAACATGGTACAACATGTCAGATCAGAATAGAATGAAATGATAAAACAGACAGAAAATGGTAATTGTTTAAAGCAAGATCTAAAGTACTTAATAACATAATTTATACAAAAAATGATGATTGATGATGATGTTTGGTAACAGAAGAATAAATTAGCCAAGTTTGGATTCTCCTCTGCATCTTAAGTGTAGGGTTTTTGTGTTAATGTCATAGATTTAACCAGTTGCAGCAAGAGCATGCAAAACAAGGCAAGAACAACTACAAAACTTTGATTACCAGATTGTAATTGGCATGGGTGTTGATGCAGGGAGAGGGGAATGGTCTCAGGCCATAATCTAGTACTGATTAATTTGATATACAGTTTTGATTAACTCTAGAATGCCTAATATTATCTTGTCTAGTCTCATTCTATAAAAGGCTCTGTAATGGCAGGATCAATTAGTTTCAATTTCCATATCAATCAATCCAGATGGTTCTCATTATTTGCTACGGATAGCTGCAAATTGAATTTTTTGAACCCATAATTCACATCGTGTTAATCGGTGATACTGCACTGTTCTTTTATAAAGTAATTGGAGCAAAAAAGAGAGATGCTTCCTGAGGTACCAAATTATCCCTCCCAGCCTTGGGAATAGAAGTGATGCAGTCTATTTATGAGGAAGGAAGACATTAAAAAAAAAAAAAGCCCTTTCTTACTTCTTAAAATAGCCTTTTTAAAATTAATTATGTTTGATAATCTCATCACTTTTTAATGCTGCAGTTACCTGAAAATATAAGACAGATCAACCACCCTTGTATTTAACTGTCGCTGCCTCACACAAGGCTCTCTAATCTGCAGCATCCTGCCACATTTCCTGCACTGAGATGCCATCTAAATCAATGTTACTTCAGTCTCATTGCATTCTAGATCAGGAAATGAGACCAGGCAAAAGAATATTTTCAGTCATGGTTATTGCAGGTTACTCCTAAGAAGCTTTACCTGAGAAACTATAATATTAAAAATGAATATAATGAAAATAAGAATTAAAGATAGGTAACAAAAATGTATAAGCTGTATGATATGGAATAAGCTGAATAAGGTTATGATTTCAAGTGTAAAAGAGAGAAAAAAATAATGTAAGTTTAGGTTGTTTAAAGGAAAAAAATTTTTTTTTCTTTTTTTTTACTATTATGTATAACACATGGTGTTTAATTTTTTGCTTTTGTTTTCCAGTTATATAATCAATAAAAAATTATTATAAAAAAAGAAGAAGCTTTACCTGAAAGCTTCCCTTAAAGGAGTCCAACCTCCTGCAAACAGTCTAACCTCTTCCTTTTTGATGTTTCCACAAAAATGGGAAGTGATTTCAGAAATAAATTCCTTGAGACATAAAGAAAGACAGGGTTATTTGGCTAGTCTATTACTTGTCACTTTAGTGGCTGGTTTTTCTTAGGAGCTGTTGAGTTTTCTTTGGCCCTTTCCGCTGCTCAACTTTTTTTGGCGCTGGGGTGTGGGGATCGCGCAAGCAGCCTCCAGTGAGAGGCTCTTGCATCCCCGCTCCCTCAGCTCTGCACAAGCTGCCTGCTCCTGAGCAGGTAGCGCGAAAGCCCCGCCTCTTCCTTCTGCAGTGCAGTTTGGAAGTTTCCCTGGCTGAGCTGGGGCAGGAAGCACAACTGCCATGGTTCTGGAGGCTCCATATGCATGGCAAGTATGCACAGGGCCCTGGAACAATGTGCGATCGTGCATCATTTTCAGCTGAAAGACGAAAATGGAAAAGTGTGCGAGCGGTGCCTGCCCTACCCTGGAGCATCGCACGATTGTGCGTGTGTTGTGCAGATTGCTCCTCACAATCACGCAATGCTCCAGGTGCCTTTTCACATGGCAAATGCCATGCAAAAAGGGCCCTTGAGTTGAGTTCTGAGTATAATTCACTGGCAATGCTATTCTCTATCCCAGGAATGGGAATATCATCACTTCTAATATACATTTATTTAGGTAGCCACAGCTTTCATTGGCATTATTATTCTTAAACTGGATGATGATGGTGACAACAACCACCACTTCTGGCATAATCCTATTGGTGTTCAATCTGTCTACCTATTATGATCATTACAATAAAATCAGTTTCTGTTCATATGTATCAAACTCTGAAGTTTGGGAGTGTAAAGCTGGACTATCAAGATGTATACTTTGCTTCCAAAAACTGCAATTCTTTCTGTGTTTCAAAGAAGAGTTAAGATCAAGGTCCTTTTAACAAATGTTCTAACCTTTTACAGTTATTTTCACCTCACCTTTCGTCTTCACAAGTGAGCATTCTGAAACGAACGGGGAAAGCAACGAAGACAGATGTTCACTTGAGAGGTTATATTTCAGTTGTGATTTCATGTCTGTATTGAAAATCTGAGATGAAAGATGTTGCTGCTGTCTATTTGGAACAATGCAATGCTGTTGAGCTTTTTATTTTCTCCACAGGCTGCTGGGTCACTTATCAGATGAAGTTTATTTCACTTCCTTATTTTCATTTATCATGAAGAGGCCTATAGTTTCACCTGTACTTTTAAGAGCTAAGTTACAAATTATGTAACTACATGAGAGCCACCCAGCCTTTCCTGTGGTCAATTCATAGGCCTGCCCCCTTCACTTCACCACTCTGCCTACTTCTATACAGCAGAGAATATATGCAATAAGACATGGTAAACAATTTACCGTGATTCAAAAAAAATGGTAAGTGCTAAAAATAACAACTACTACTTTACTAACATATTTTAAAACATTTTCTACAAATCAGGTATTTTATGACCACAACTTGAAAAAAGTTACTTTGTGAACTCCAGTTCCTGGAACTGCCCAGTCAGCGTGGTCACTGGTATTGTACCATTACTAAAAATAAACTTCATACACAATCTGATTTACATAGTGTTGGTTATAGTATACTACGGTTGGCCCATTTACACTATAGTCAGCCCTCCACATTTGCAAGTTGGTTTTTACAGATTATTTGTGAGTTTTTTCAACATGTCTCCCCCTGCCTCAAGTGCTTCTTTTCTAGGAGGAACTTTCCCTCGTCAGCTCTGATCAAGCCACACAGAATTTTAAAAACCTGCCTCCTGTCCTTCTTCTCTTCCACCAGGACAGCTCATAGCCCAGTTTCTCAGCACCTCAGACCCTCCCAATGACATTTAGTTGAGCACTCACATTTTGAGAGAAGGAAGTTTGTAGGGAAAGAAGATTTGAAGATTTGTTTGATAGGAGGGTATAAACCATTACAATTAGAAATAATATCTGTGGCCCTTTTTGCACTGCATTTTTGAAGTGAAAGGGCCCTTTGAGCATCGTATAAATGTGAGGAGCGGTCTGCTTGATGCACTCACATTTACGCAATGCTCAAGGGCCTGACACGGACTGCGCACGCACCTTTTCATTTTCGGCTCAAAGTCGAAAATGCTGCGCAGTTGCGCATCGCTCCAGGGCCCCATGCACACTTCCCTGCTGTGTGGTGCCTTGGGAGCCAGATCGGTTGCTGCGGAACTGAAGCAGTAGGGACGCGGCAGCATTTCTTCCAAGCCTTCTTGCACGAGAACCCCAACCCAGCAGTGCAAAAAGGTAAGGTGTGAAGAGGGTCTGTGTTATTATAACAGTTTGTAATATGAGCTTGACAGAGAGTTTTTGTAATTATTCTTTGTAAATTTATTATGAATTAAAAATTGTCATGTTCTTTTATCAAACTACTCATTTATTTTAATTTTTTTTTTAGAGTACAGCTCTAGGATCTGCCAAGCGGCATGGCCACAAGCCATGCTAGATGGATGAGTCTCAGAAATATAGTCCAAGAAGAATCTTTCTCAAGTTCTTTATGAGCATTATCCAGCATTGATATAGTTTTACCTATTTTTTTCAAAAAGTTTCTTTATCATTTGTAACTGGGTGTTTTAAATAGTTTTTAAATGTCATGGGTAGCTCAATTCCATTCTAATGTCACCCTTTGTATATTTTAACAATGTTGTATTTTAATGTGTTAGCTGTTGAGTCTCCATTTTGGGCAAAAGGTGGGTGGTGGTGGTGATTTCCTGAACCTGAGCCTGCATACGTGCAAACCCAAATGACTTATTTCATGGACACCTTTTTGGATGAGGGCTGAGGACAGAAGATTAAATCTCTTCAGTCTTTGCCCACCTGGATGCTCTATGCTGTGGAACTGGAGTGGGAGGTGGGAAGAAAAAGTGGTTGAGTTGTACTTTATTGCGATTGGAAACATAGTCTCTTATTTCATTCTCACATGCAAGGACAAATAATTTCAATAATTTCGAAAGCTTTACTGTTTTCTGGATGAGATCACCAGAGTTTCAGCATTTTTTAACTTATTTTTTAAAGTTCAGGACTGTTTGCAGGGGAAAAAAGGCTATGGGCAAAACAGCTGCCATAACAACACTCCACCTTGGGCGATTTCTGCACTAGACTGTTATAGCGCTATTATTCCACTTTCAACATTCTATGGAATCCTGAGGTTTGCAGTTTCGGGAGGGGCCTAACTTTTCTGTTTGAACACGCTCATTAAGGATAGCTGAAGGCAGCTGCTATTTGGTTTTCCTGTTGTGATAGGTATACACAGCTACGCTAGGATCAGCTGGAGTAGAATCCTGCTTTTTCGAAAGCTTTATTACATTGTTTACTGCAACCTCATGCTAAAATGCTGTGTCTCTCCAGTCTTCCTTCTCCATCCTCCCAGTACTGATGCCAACAAAAACTTCCTGTTAGACAGAGCTTGAGAAGGAACAGGGTCTGGGCAGGTGTAAAAAAACTTGGGAAAAGGGGTCTTCATTGTCAGACACTTTGTTAACTGAAGTATGCCTGTATTTCAAAAATGTCCCCAAATCCAGAAGTCTCACAGCAGTTGATTTTTTTCTCAATGCAATGTTTTCACTGAAGAGGAGAACATTTGTGAGTGTTCTTTATATCCATAATTGTGATTCCATCATCTCAACCAAGTGTTCCACTCCCTTGTTTTCCAATTTTGTATCTGAAGGTAAGTGTAAAGGTGAGAGCTGGCATTATATTGGTGTACTGCTCATTTCACAATCCAAGGCTCTCACTTTCTGGGTTTTAGAGAGCAAGGAAAATACTTAAGTTTAGCAACTGCTGAACTGTGGTTAAAGATGCATATGAATTTATAGGAACCAAAGCAATATTATCATTGTGTTTTCCTCCTCAAGTAGCCAGTGAAGATAATTATCAGATACTGATGAAGCAGGTGTAAATACTTGGATTCTTCACTGGGTATACCCGGGATTTTAATCTTACCAGCATAAACACCAGAGCAGAAAATCAACATTACTACCTGCATTATGTACCGGGAATGAAGAAGATAACTCTAAAGAAAATGTTCTCACTTGCCGACCTCATTTAAAACTAGCATACACATGCATGAATGCATTCTCATCAGATAAAAATCAGTTTATTTGTTCAGGAATATTGCTTTAAAGGGAGGAAGTGGTATTCCATTAATACAATGTACAAGAGTGAAAAATTTTGTGTTGTTATCACAGGTTTCATGTTTCCAGATGCAACACTGCAGTGCCAGTGATTTTTTTCTGAATGGTAACTTCTCCAACATTATAGAAACAAAGTACTATAAACAAAAACCTGAATTATATTTTTAGTATCATAACTCTCCAATGTACTACCATGCAGTGGTTGGTTTTTTTTCCCCTGGTTACAGGTATTTTTTCTGGCTGCTTACTGTACTTAAAAGACCACTTACTTTATTAGAGGCTTGTTCACCTATGCAAAGACATAGGCCCTTTCCACACGAGATGAGTGAATCGCTCCGTGCTGTTACTTACCGGCTCTTCTTGGGTCCGAAGTAACGCAGACTTTCCCTTGAGCCCTTCCGCAGGGCTCCTCCATTAGTTCAGGGCGAACCAGAGCAGTGCGAGGTCTATAGATCCTCACTGCTCCAGCTCAAAATGGCAGCTTCCGGTGTCTTCATGGGAGTGGACCAACCACTGACGCTGGCCATGCCCACAGCCCGCCCTCCACTGATCGCAGGCTCACATTGGTGCGAGCCTGCGCATCTGCACAGGTAAGTAGGAATGCAATGGTGTGTTCCAGAAAATGTAAAGACCTGATTTTTCCAGTCTTTACTTAGTGCAGGGGAGGACCACTTGGGGGTGGGTTGGATTGGACTGAGGTGCAGAACTAAGTTAAATAGTCCTCACCTAGTCTGATTCAAGATGCAGATGACCTCCATGCCAGGACGCCTTGGCCCATTTTAACTGCCTCGTGCGGAAAGGGCCATAATTCCTAGTCTAGAATTATGGGAGATGATGATGATGATGATGATGATGATGATGATGATGATGATGATGATTCATTTTTTCCTCCAGGCGGGGACTCAAAGTGGCTTACAATAATTAAAACCACATAATTATTTTTGTACATGGCTTCCATAAAAGGAAACTTTCAGTAACAATTTGACAAGCTGAAGCTGTTTTTGCCCAAAACATTTAAAAGAAAAATGATAGCAACAAACAATAAGATTATAATTACATATTTATTAAAATCTGCACACAACATTGTGCTGAGAATATCAGGACCCTAAACTCACTCTAGCAGTTTTTTTTTATCTATATTTAGGTCAAGGAATGCTCAGTGAAGTCCTCCAAAGAACGTGGAAAAGGCCCTGACTCAAGCACTATCAGATTGGTGTTCGTTTGCCTTTCTCCCCAAGGAGAAAAAAAATGGCCATTTGGGGTTTGATTCACATGTTTTTTTCCCAAAGGGGTTTATTCAGCTCTTGGAGACAATGTGCAGTAATTGCAATGTACCAGGGCAAGAATTTTTTTTTAAAAGCAACCAATCTGTAGATGCATTTTGCTGCCATCCATCCCACATACAGAAGCAAACTGGACTAGAACGAGGCCATTTCCACATGGCGTCGCTGCCCCGCAATGGGGACATGTTGGCAGTGGTCTGAAAGTCTAGCATGACATCAGGGTCCTGCTGCCAATGTGTGCCCACCTATAGTAATTGTATGAAATACCATTAAAAAAAAAAAGTCCTTTGGGGGGGCGGGAAAGATGTAGCACAACTGGAGCCTAATGTCAGTTTAGGGCTACCTGCTGTGAACCCGTAGGGCACCCCTATGACCTTTTGGTCTCCTAAAAATTCCTTCACAGGTGGGGGGTGGGGGCCTAAATTCCCGGGAAAAGCTCCTGGTTCTGGCAGAGAAGAGGTGGAGTAACCAGAGTGGTAAGGACGGGGGAGCAATGCCGTGGATTCATAGCCAGTTTTTTGAACTGAAAGCACCAGCAAAAACCCCTTTTTTTTAAAAACAAAGAAGGTGTTGATTAAGAATCCAGTTGGGCTAAAAAGCAGTGAGAAGAGAAGAAAGACTTAAATGGATTAAAAACTGACCTGGTACGAGTGGGATGACAGAGTTTGGAGAGATGAGGAGAGGCGACGAGGGGAAAATTTTGGGAGGCAGCAAATAGGCTTGGATTTGCTGGAAAAAGCCCCCCCCCCGGGGCAACAGACTCAGCCCCCCCCCCGGGGATGTGTGAGCAGCTAATCTTTTGTTGAAACTTTTTTAAAAAACCTGATGTGGGATGGTATATTTGGATGAAATTTGCTCCTGCTAACTTTGATGAACTTTGGTTAAAGGGGGCTTTTTTTTTTTTAACTTTTTTTTTGGACGACGGAGGGGGGGGGAAGCAGGAGGAGCAGAAAGAAAGAGAGTCAAGGAGTAGAGGGGGGAAAATTTGGAACAGTGGTGTCTTTTTGGAGAGGACAATAAGGTTTTCCCTTTTTTTTGGTTTAACAAGAATGATGTTTATGGATGATTTTGGATTTATACTGCATTTTTAAACCTTGATGGAATAGTTGTGGATAACCTTAACAACAGAGGCGTAAGAGAATTTTAGGGTTTTATGAAGTTTATGAACTTATATTGGGAGTATAAACTGTGGATTATAAGCGATAGAGTTTTTTCCCTTTTTACTCTTTCTTGAATGAACTTTGAACTAAACTAGAATAATGATATAAAAAGCAAACTAATTGACATTATAATTATGGAATATTGATACTAGTACTTGGATGATCAGCTTCTGAACTTTTACATATGGATTAGCCTCGGGAAGAGAGGAGAAGACAACAAAAGGAAAGATATTGACTTTGATGTAAGCTGATTTCAGATTGAAACTACATTGAATATAGTCTGAAAATAGAAGAAAAATTGATTACAACTGTTTAAAACTGATATAATATCATTGATATAAACGGTTTCTAATAATTTTTAATTGTTAATAATAAATAATAATAATAATAATAATAATAATAATAATAAAAAAAAAAAAAGAAGAAGAAGAAGAAGATGTAGTATAGTGTTAGGGAAAAATTTTAAAAAATAAAACTTATGATGGAAGAATTAAAAGCCACAAGGAAGAATAAAACAACGAGAACAGAAATAAAACAAGATTTGAAAAAGGAAGTAAGAATTGAATCAGAGCTTGCAGAAATTAGCTACAGATATATCAGCAATAGATCCAAAAGTGGAAGATATTCAGGAAAAAAGCCAAAAGCTGGAGGACCAGGTAGAGCAGTTGAAGAAAGAACAGCAAAGAGATAAAGAAACTATAATGAGATTGGAAATTCACCAACAAAGTAGATGTTTGAAGTTGGGTTCCCTAAAAAAAAAAAAGGGGAAAACCTACACCAAAGAGTAAAAATATTTTGGCACCATATATAAGCCAAAAAAGGGCAAGATTTAACTAATTAGATAAGGTTTTAAAATTTAATGGCAGTGGCAAAACAGAGGGACCTCCTAAAGACTTTTGGGGTTTATTTTTAAAAAATAGGATCTAATCTTTAAAAA
Source organism: Ctenosaura bakeri (assembly GCA_948474755.1). Taxonomy (NCBI): domain Eukaryota; kingdom Metazoa; phylum Chordata; class Lepidosauria; order Squamata; family Iguanidae; genus Ctenosaura; species Ctenosaura bakeri. Next base: position 187,711 of record CAOLHI010002553.1, on the reverse strand, counting down.
ATTATAAAGAAAAATTAAATGGAGAAATAAATTTAAAATTTTTCAAGGATGTACCCCCAAAGTGGAGAAAGTAGAAGAGAGTATGCATTTTTGGTAAAGATTCTCCAATAAAGAAAAAAAGGGTAAAGGGAGTTACCAGAAGGGTTTTCCCTTTTTTCTTTGAAGGTAGAAAAAGGGAGAATAAATAGTGCAGCAAGCAATGGAATTCCAAGAGAATTATCTGAAAATTGGCTCTAAAATAAAAAGACTAAAGGTAAGAAACCAGAAAAAACAAGGGATTTGACACAGATCAAGGGGCATGCAGACGAAGCTAGTCCAATGTCAGAAGAAGAGGCAGAAATGGTAGAACAAGAAGAGAAAAAAAAAAAGAAAAAAGGGAAGTAAAGAAGAACAGTAAATTGAAAAATTTATGGAATGTAAAGGAAATAAATTCACAATCAAAGAAAAGACAGATTTTTCATCATTTAGAAAAATTAAAACCCTAAATTGTGGTTTTTAGAGACTCGTATAAAAAAACTTAAGAAAAGTGCTTATACAATTCTAAATTGGTCAGTGTTTTGCTTCTTCAATGAAAGAAAAAAAGAGGTTGTATTTATATCAAAAAAGATATTCAAGCAAAAAAAATTTTTTGAAAATAGGAAGGAAGAATATTGGGCTTTTAAAATTCTAAAAAATGGTAAAAAAAATTTTTGGTTAGTGTTTATGCCGCAAACAAAAATAAAGCTGAATTTTTTAAAGTATCAGCATATGAGTATGAAGATTGGATTTTAGCGGGTGATTGGGAATGGATTTTGGATATTAAAATGGATAAAACAACCTCTCAAAAAAGAAGATCAGGAATGAGAGGGGGAAATTTCCAAAAGTTTTCTTTTAGATGTGTGAAGAATTGTCTTTTTAAATAAACTTTTTTCCAAAAGTCAAAGATTTTACTTTTTTTCCTGAAGTTCATCAATCTTTGGTCCCCAATAGATATGATCTTGATTTCTAAACATTTGTTTCAGAGATAAGGAAACAGAAATTTGTCAAAAGGGATCTCGATCATCATCCGATAATTTGCAAATCCAAAAAACTAAACAATTTCAATCATTAAAATTTTATTTATTTAAAGATGAAGAGATATAAAAAAACGAAAGAATGTTAAAATATTTTAAAAAAAATATAAAAGAAGATATGAAAATAAAACGGTTTGGGATCATCAAAACTTTTATGCAGGTTGATGCTGGTAATGACAGGTTTTTTTTTAACAGCAAACCCAAAATTTAAAGCAAAAAAGGGGGGGAGAAATATCAAGTGTTATTGACCAAACTCCAAAGAAAGAGAAAGAACTTAAGAAAAATCCATTGCAACGATCACTCAGCAGGAGATTAAGAAAATACAGAAGGAGATGGCGATAAAAAAACTGAAGAGAAAAAGATGAAACAGGTGAAATTAACTCAATTTGAACATGCTAAAACACAGGGAAATGGTTTCATACAAACTTTAAAAAGAAGAAAGGAACATAATTTTTGCTGAAATGTGGAAAGAAGTTGATTACTAAAAAAAAAAATAAAACAGAAATTTGAAGAAATTTTGGAAAACTTTCTTTAAATGAAATCCCCTCATAATATGAGAAATATTTCTAAATTTTTCAAAAAAAAAAACCCAAAAAAATCATTTGGGAAAAAAAAGTTGAATAAATCAATAACAATTACTGAAATTGAAGAGACTGTAAAAGATTTGAAAGTGGACAAGGGACCCGGACCAGATGGGTTCACCATGCTATATTATAAAAGATTTATAAAAGAATTAACTAAACCAATTCAAGCAACTTTGAAGAAAATGAAATATGGTAAACTGAAATCCTGGGAGAATCTAACATTGTACTGATACCCAAAGAGGGTAAGATAAAAAAAAAGTTAAGAATTACAGAAAAATCTCCTTGTTGAATGTAGATTATAAAATTTTTGGGGCTCGTTGGCAAAACAGTTGAGACAGATATTACAGGATAAAATTAAAAGGTCTAACAGGGTTTCTCTCAGGTGATTTAGAAAAAAATCAAACCTAATTTAAATTAATATTTTGATAAAAACACAGGGAAGAAAGCAGCACTCATTTTTTTTTACAAAAAGGCATTCATAGGTTTTGGGCCTTTATACATCGGGTATTGAGAGAATGTGATATGGCACAAGATTTTGTAAATTGATTGAGATATAAAACAATCTGCAAGATCAATAATAAATGGAGATATTTAGACAAGCTTCGTAATTAATAAAGGGGTATGGCAAGGGTCCTTTATCACCATTATTATTTATACTGTTTTGGGAATATTGTGAATACAATAAGTGAGGACACAGATAAAAGGCTTGAAAATAAGGAAAAAGGAACTGAAATTAAAAGCTTTCGCAGATGACATAATTATATTTTTTAGGGGTTTTACAAAAATCAGTTCAGGCACTGATGGAAACTTTGCAAAGATATGGTCAAGTGGCAGGATATAAGATAAAAGGAAAAAACAATGTGTACATTGAATATGACTAAAAAAAAGCAAACTATTTGGAGAGTAGACCTGGATGTCAATTAACTAAGAAAAAAGATACTTAGGAATTGTGTTAGGAATTATGTTAATGAAAAAAAGGGAAACCCAAAAATTATTCGACAACAATTATTTGAAGATATGGAAAGAGATTAAAAATTATATGGAAAATTGAAAAAACTAAATCTTTTTTTTCCCGGGAAGAATATATGTTTTAAAAATGTCCTTACTACCAAAACTTATGTTCCTTTTTCAGAATTTACCAATATTAGGAAGAGAGAAAATATTTAAAGAATGGGAAAAGGGAAAAAGATTTTGGGAAGGGAAAAAACCAAGGATAAGATTCAAAAAGCTTTTAAAAAAGAAAAGGAGGATTTGATCTTCCATCACTGCAAATTTGTTATTATGCATGCTGTCTAGATTGGATTAAAGACTGGATTCAATTAGAGAGAACAACCATGAAAATTTAAGAAATAAATAACAGATTCGGGTGGCATGGATATTTATGTTATGATAGATTAGCGGTGAATAAAGAATTCAATTATCATTGCATCTGGAAGATACTGTTAAAGGTTTGGCTACAAATAAAAAAGAAATATTATACAAAACTTCCAACAGACTTCACCTAAAGAATTATAAAATTGCTCCAACAAAACAAGGGAATTTTTTAAGATATCAAGACATATTGAAATGGGAAGGGGGCAAACCAAGAATGTTAAATAAAAAACTAAAGTCTGACTGGCATGAGCTAAATTGGTTCCCATGGTGATAACTAAAAGAAAAATTTAAAATGGATCAAAAACTATATGGATTTAAGAAAGAGAGTGAATTTATATATTGATGAAGGAAAATCAAAAGAAAAGAATTTCAAAAATTTATAAACTATTTTGAAAAGAAAAAAAAACAGAAGTAGTTAAAGATACAATGGTTAAATGGGCTCAAATGTGGGATATCCAATTGAATTAAAGTTTGGGAGAAAGTTGGGAAAAATGATATAAAATGTACCCCCCAATTTAAAATTTAAAGAAAACTTTTTCAAAATGTTAATGATGGTATATGACCCCCGAAAGATTTCAAAAAATAATTAAAAATGGGAATCGAAAAGTTGGAAGTGTGATGAAAAGATTGGGTCCTTTTTTTGTATGTGGTGGACTTGTGGAAGGGCAAAAATTTTTAAAGGGGGGACATGATGAAATTCAAAGAATTGTAAAATGAACTTTGAAATGATAAGAATTGAATTTGTTAAATGTGTTAGGACAACAAAAGGAGATTAGAAGTCATCAGAAGATTTGATAACAGCTGCAAGGTTGATATATGCACAACATTGGAAAGAAGAAAATTATTATTTTAAAGTGGAAATTAAAAGTTCTGGATATGGTAGAGACAGAAAAGTTAGCATTTTCATTGAAAAATAAACCTATCCAGAACTTTGAAAGGGAATGGAAAAGAGTTTTGGAATAGATAAAAATATAAAAGTAAATGAAATCCAAGAAAGAGGTAATGTAATTGTTTTTCTTTTCTGCAAATGGAAATGTAATTGTTATTCTTTCTTTTTCTTTTGGTAAATGGAAACAAAGAAGACTCAACTGGAATAAAATAATATGGAAGTGGGGTGGGTGGAAAGCTGTGATATAACTGATAACGGGGTATATCCACTCTGGTTTTTTTATGCAATGAAATTTTTAATAAAAATATTTAATAAACAAAAAACAAAAAAAGTCCATTAATGGTCTACAATCGTGCGAAGCGCCTGTCACCAGTGGCCATGCGAAACAGGAGGAAATATGATCGATGTACTTCCTTCTCCAGTGCAGCATTGGAAAGAAGCCAACTGCACTGCAGAAGGAAAGTGTTTGTTGCTCACACTCCCATCTGCCGGCAGTCAGCTGGGTATGGAGGGGAGCTTTGGCAAAGGTGCTGCCTGGATGATGCTGGGATAACAATGGAAAAGGGTGAGGTGTGAAAATGGCTTGAGTCTCACTTCATTCATCACTGGTGATGGGACATTTTGTACCTCTCCTCAGGGTAGTAGGTTAGTTTAAGAAGTATGGGACATACTATGTGGTACACATAGCTCTGTCCTCCAAGATTAGAGAGAATAGAAAGCACAGAAAGCTGCCTTATTTTGAGTCAGGCCATTGGTTCATGTAGTCCAGTATTATCAGTTTGACTGGCAGGGCCTCACATAGATTCACACAGGATTGTTTCCTAACCATTGCCTAGAGGTGCCTGGTGGTCTCCTACTCAAGTAGTAATCAAGTGTCACCATAGGATTCAGGGCAGTATGGTGGTGCATGGGAGAAAGTTCTGAAGGCTCTGGTGGAAATAGTTGAGGGTCCCAGTCCAGTCCGCAGCAACTTCCATATGAAGCCATAGTATCACTCTACCTGATAGAAGGGCCAGATCTGGCAAGATGTGCTGATTTACCCAGCCTCTAGTTGATGAGACCAACCATTCAGAACCCTATACTTTTTTTTGTATATAGAAGAATGGAATCAACAAATTATATATATAGACACACAAACACATAATGTGCGCACTATATCATCAGGTGAGATTACATCAAAGGAAAGGTACAACTGGAAGAGTGAGGTCAGTTTTATACCTAGCATTTCTACCCACATTCTCTACAGATCCTCCATTAAGACCAGTAAGCCCAGAAATTCTTTCTTTGACTCTACAAGTGTGTCTCTAGGTGTAATTTCAGTTTTGTTAGCCATTAGACTTACTGCAAATAAGTAGATTCAGGCATAGCTGACACTAAGAAGCAAATTTAGTACAAGTGCAATGAAGTGTGATTGTTCTCCTAGGGTGCCGATGTCAACATAGCAAGGCAATTTCTAAACAGGGTGAAGTAAAATGCAATTATCTACACTTGGTATAGTAATTTCTCCTCTGATTCTGAGGCAGAGAACTGAGAAATGGATGAACAAAATGTACTATTCCTGTTTTGTGGTTTTCAGAACAGTCAGTGTAGTTTTTGAATGCAACATGCCTTTAAAAGGATGACTCTTTGCTGATTTTGAAATCTCTTTTCATTACCATCTATTCTGCTCTTACGCTGGAAGCCATTCCTGTAATAGGCCTATATCTGAATCAGTATGAGGGGCTCAAGTAGAGCCCTCACAGGACACATTAAAAAAACTTCTGGCACATTTTCCCATAAAACCAAACTGTTTTTCCCTCATGGCTAACCATGGTAGCCCCCGGAAGCCTCTGGAAGCTAAGGAAGGTGCTCATTCAAGACAAAATAAATATTTTATTTTATTTACCATATTTCCGCTCCATCCCATCCCATGAGATCTCTGGGCAGCTTGCAATAAAATCAAATAGAACAATTTAAAATATAAAACAATTTTTAAAAAAGAATAGGAACACAGTGGACCCTCCATATCTGTGTGGGTTCTGTTTCAGGAACCCCTGTGAATGGCAAAAAATGTGAATGATTCCATCCCATATTAATGGTGGCAACATGCACACAAACATGTCAGTGTGCCCACATCCACATTACCACCATTTAGACATAGGCTGCAAAACTCACTAGTTCAGTGATCCAAAAGTCAGATATACAGAGGGGCCACTGTAATCCAGACACTCTAAAACACAGTAAACACTGTATAATTTTAAAAGTTGAAATTAAAATAATGTAAAACTGTGTACCTGCATGCATTAGGTAAAGTCATTACACCACAAAGACTTTTTTTTAAAAAGCCAAGTATCAATTTATCACTGAATAGAAACCAATGCTGGTGCCAGGTTGGCTTCCAAGGAGAGGACATTCCATAACTAGAGTGCCATGAGCAAGAAGGCCATTTCTCTTCCTTCCATTGCCCTCCCTGGTGGGACACAGAGGAAACAATATACACACCCACACAGACACCAGTACTTGAACAAATACAAGTTGTAGCTCTATGAATCTAGTAAAAAGAACTGCAATGGCCTGCCCTAGAAAGAAAGACAAGACTAGCAGATATATGTGAAAGGAGTCAGAATTTTCTGGGATACTCTAGTCCTTATAAGAGGTTCTCAAACATGGGAGGAGGTGAGTGATTAGCCCCACCCTGGCCCTTTTCACACACGGAGGAAGCCACACCTGAAAACACGCCAAAATGGAGCTTACCTGGAGCCATTGCAATGTGGAGCAGCGCGAGTTCGCTGCTCCACACGTGGTGGCGTCCTGCGGAGTCCTGCGGCATCCAAAATGGCGGCTTCCAGCTGGCAGAGGCTCTCTGCCAACTAGAGAAGCTTGCCAGCCAGAAGCCCACCCCCCAGGCAGTCTGCAGGCACGCACTTGCGTGCGCCTGCAAATCCACACCGGGCACTGCGACGGGGCTGCACGGGGCTGCACGCCCATGCTTTTAAAAAACCACAAGACAAGCAGTTTTCAAAAAGCACGTGGCGCCGCCACTTCCAGTTGCCCCTGTGCAGATTGGGGTGTGGAACTACACAAAAGTAGTCCGCCCCAATCCACGTTACGGTGTAGATGACCTCCGTCAGAGGTCGCTCTACACCGTTTTTTTTAACCGTGTGAAAAGGGCCTCTATCACTGATTTCTCATTTGTTCAGTTTATATCTTACCTTACTCCAGATGTAGAACTCAAAGTTTTTACAGCACAAATTAAAGCAAAATAAAGCTAAAACAAATCATAGTGCAGAAGTTTTTTAAAAAAATAAGTAAATATGCAGTCCTATTAGAATTATTAATTTAAAACAGTTTGAATACCATTTAAAACATAATAATGGAGATCAGCACTCGCATTAAAAGTCCCTTGTGTAACAGCCAGTTAACAGCCAAAGTCCTGTCTAAATAAAAAGGGTTTTTTATTATTTTTTATTAATAACATAATTATGGTAATGTTTTATATAACACATATATTGTCCTTTTATACTGTCAGATATATAATAAATAAAATAAGTTGCATTAATAAAAAGAGAACAAAAAATAAGTTAAAAAGGAAGAAAAACCAAAGAAAAAAGTGAAGAATAATAACTTCCCCTTACCCTCAACCTTTGACTATGTTAGCACAGATTTTTCTAAAACTCACTGTTTATCTTTTGTTCTATAAAAAATATTTTTATAATTAAATCTACCATTTATATGTCTATCCTTTAAACCGTCAATATCTTTACCTATATTTCTTATATTGTAAGGAACATAACTGAAACAAATTAATGTGCGTAATCTGTTTTCTCTTCAGATTGTATAAATCTTTTGCCTTTTTAAATAGAAAGGTTTATGAAAGAGAGCAGAGAGGAGGCCAATCTAGCCTCCCACAGCCTGGGATTAGCCACTGAGAAGGCTACTCCTGTGTCATTGCTAAACATGTTTAAGACAGTGATTAGACTGAGAAAAGCCATTCTCTGGGATCTAAAAACTTGGGCATGCTCAAATAGGAAGATAAGCTACTTCAAATAGCCTGGATCCAAGCCATATGGGGCTTGGAACCAGTACTATGCAAAACCCCCAGAACCTGACTGATAGACTTTCTCAGGTAGGAGAACAGGGATTGAAATTGTGTGGCCTGCAGGCTGTATGTGATCATTATCACATACATCTAGAGGGGCTCTAGATGTGGGGTACTCATGGACTTCTTCAAGACTGCAGCACCCCCCCCCCCAAATTCAGCTCCTTATTCAGCCCCTATCTTGGGACTGATTTTATTTCTGTACTGGCACTACACTGTTATAGTGCTATTATTCCACTTTAAATATCCTGTGGAATTCTGGGGTTAGTAGTTTACTGAGGTCAAAGAGCTCTCTGGCTGGAATTGTAAATGTACCTCCCTAAACTGTGAAATTTCAGGAAATGGTCTGAAATATCACTCCTCTGTGAATATTTTTTTTAAAGTCTCTATAGGAAAAAACACATTTTCCTACACCCTGTATTTTCTCTATTGCAGAATTAAAGCAATGAAGCAGGCCTTTAATCATTTGTTGATTCCTAAAACTATTTGTCTGGCTCTAAAACCATGGTTCACTGCTAATTTTTAATATCATATTTGTTCATGCTGGAAATAAGTGGGACCATACGAGTACTTCTTGCAAGATTTCTGGAAAACTGAACGTCTCCAAAAACTGATTTTTGGCCAGATTCAGATCCCCCTTCCCTGTCAACTTTCCTTATTTTATTGGTTTTAGACAGATTCCTGGTCATCCTAGGTCCTCTTAGGGACATCAACTAGCCATTGGTGGTTATTTAAGCAAGTACCCTTTGCCAGGAAGCTATATAAGCTCCTAGACTGATTGCTATGTCACAAGTTGTTTTATTTATTGGAATAGCTATGCTGTCTGTGTAAACAGATAGCAATCTATTAATCCTCCCATCCTATTTTTTTTTAAAAAAATTGTTTTTCTACTTAGATTTATTTATGTTTCAAAAGATAAACATGTTATTATACTTTATTAGCGGTTTAGCTCATCTCACATGCAAGTATCAATGACAGGTCTTGGAAAGATGCTGGTAATGAAACTCGACAGCAGATAAGAGGAGCAAAATATTGATAGTGAGTGATTTTGCCTCCCCGCCCCTGGTTTTGGCCATGGATCATGACAGGCTATGTTAATCATACTGCTGGCACTGGTGAAGAAATACAATTTCTCTCTGAAAGGGGAATTCAGATGTTTTAAAAGGGGCTGCAACTCATATTCCCAACATTACTTGAGGCAGAGATGTGATTTTAGCCAGGACATACATTTGTCAGCTTTTACTACTTCATAATAATGCTTGCTGATTCAGCACGAAGGCCCACAGAAAATATATTCATCCTGCCTAATTTAGATAATTATTCTAGCTGTTTTTAGATGAAATCCTCCGCACACATCCAAATTCATGGGCCCATGCAGCCCTTGGCCTAATTTCAAAAGCTCCTGCAAGACATCAGTAGACTTTTGGTGAAATCATTTAGCAGCACATTGGGTTGAGAAAAAGAAAGTGGGAGAGACAAAGAAGAGAATAGCAGAAACACAGTCAGAAAGGAGTACCTACTTTCTGCTCTGGGTACATATACTGCTTATGTGGGGATCTAAATAGATTGTTCCAGAAGAGATGTGGTGTTTGACTGATAGAAGGCAGCTTGCCCTGACTTCTGCTCTGTGGCCATGCCGTCCCCCCTCATGTCCATCCTTCAGCTGAATATTTATCTGGACTCACATGGCGAATGTTGCTGTGAGAGAGGGTAAGCTTTTGATTGTCTCCATAGAGTGAGGCCAGAGGGTGGTGGTTGATTGACGCTAAGCACCAGATGAAGAGAAATGATAGGGGCAAGTCAGACAGTAAGCAGTCTGACCACTACATGTGCCGTTCGACTTGGGGAAATGAAGGCAAACAATCTATACAGATTTTGTCCCATTTAAAATTAAATTTTTAAAAAATGATGGAACCATGTACAGTTATGGAAAACACAAAAGGAGGAAGTATGTGAATGTCATATTTGTAGAGGTACATCTATCTAACTGTATCTTCTCTGCATGCAAGCCTAACCAACCTTAATGGTTAGCACCTGAAGTGTTGGAAACAAGTTGGTAGACTAGATCAACCTTTAGCCTGACTGAACAAGGCTTTTCTTGCATTGCTACCAGTTTTGTGACACAGCAAACAGCAAAATTACTCTTGGCTGGGTGTGCATCTTTGGTGACTTAATTACTTAATGAAAGCTGATTATATTTATTTAAATAGTGCCTTCAATTTCCATAAAGTTTGTTGGTAACAGAATTATTGTACCTACACATTTTAATTGATTCCAGAGAGATCTATTGTACTAATTAAGAGAGAAAGGCTTCTTCAGTCAATCCTGTAACAATTATGTCCAAAGGAAGAGTGTAGCCCAGCATGTAAGACACAGATATCCTCAATTAATTATTCACAGTAGCTCAATCCAGTTTGGCATTAAAAAATGGCCAGAGGTAGAATTAATTGTTGGAAGAGAAAGTCAAGTAATTTTAGAAAAGAGAGTGAATGCCATACTTTTGATACCATATAGCTTATAGTCTCAACAGGAGGGCATTGCATCCCATACTGGCAGGATGAGATGCACCTCATACCCTTGTGGTTGGAGGACCATGAGCCAGTAGTGCTATAGTGTCTCTTACCAGTCCACATTGCTAGAGCATAATGGTATCTAATGATTCAAGGCTGCTTTAGTAGCTATGTTACATTTAAGACTGAGGCCATTTCTGCCCTACACTGTTATAGTGCTATTATTCCACTTTCAACATCCTGTGGAATTCTCAGGTTTGTAGTTTTCTGAGGCCAAAAGGCTCTTTGGCTGAGAATTCTAAATGCTTCTCTCTAAACTGTAAATTCCAGAGTTCCATAGGATGTTGGAAGTGGAATAATAGCACTATAACAATGTAGGGCAGAAATGGCCTGAGTGAAATGTTCACCTTGGAGGCTAATTCCTAGTAGCATGAATCCTAATGTAAACTGTCATGAGGTTTTTCACATTTTGGGACTTTTTGGGGGGAATAATTCATTTGCACAAAAACACTACTTGCATGTAAAATGTCTGACAGAAAGCTGTGTATTTTGTGCAAAAATCAGTTTTCTGAGAAAAAAACTCACATTTTTGTACAAATCAGTTGTTCGCAAAAAAAAAAAAAAAAAAAAGAGTCCAGAAATCTCCTAAAAGTCCAGAAAGGCACATATAATCTTGTCCAAGAAGATTACTTCTGAAATTATTCATTCTTTCATGTGAGAACAAAATAAGCAAAGATTTATTTTCATAACATTTTCAGATCCTGGTCCTACCCTTATTCCAAAACTAAAATATAAACCTCCTTTTCTTGAAAAGAGTATATTGGACAAAAACAATATAAGATAACTTTCAAAGAAATCAATTATAACAAAGGCAGTGTTGAAAAATCAGACTATGAGAAAGCTGACTGGTAGGATTAGCCTTTCACTATTTCTTCTTCGTACCTCATCTATAAAATGGGCATAACACTGAGCTGCTTGCATTATAGCATTACTTAGCAGTGTAAGGATGTGAAATCAGTTGAAAATAACCAATGACAATAATAATATATTTCCATTAATATGCTTTACAAGCATTATCTCTGCAATACATACAACTTGTAAAGGTGGGTCAGGAGTTGGAACTGCTAAGTCTGAATCATAATGGTTTGTTGAAGATTATTTACTGAATTCATGGCAAAAGAAAGGAATGAGGCACAGCTATCCTCCTTCACAGGTTGGGTTTTTTTAGCTGCCATGCTACACTCTGCTCCAGATTGCAATTTTAGTATATCAGTAGAATTGTAAGTTTTGCATGTTCGTTGAATTTCAAAAAGCTAGCCTTGGTCAAAATGTTGAATGATAAGGTTGTTTTCCAGATGATATATGAAACCCGGCTTCTGGCTTTCTAAAATGCAGAAATGCATGCGGAAACCATATAAAGTGAGCAAAGGCAAATTCACCTCAAGAGCTAAATTTGTAGCCTGGAATATGAATATAATGTATCCACTGGGAACTGAACTAAAGATTCCACATGCTTCAATGCCTTCTAGGTTATGCACAGACCATCTCAGCCAGGGGTTTGTGGGATTAGACATGCAGATTTTTTTTTTTTTAATTAAAGCCTTTGACATCCCAGCCCATGCTTATTTTTCTGTGAAAAACTGAGGTCACAGAGGTTTCTCATAATAATTGGATGAGTTTTTATGATCTCTTTGGTATGTTTTATGCATATATTAGAGTATTCATACTGCCCAGAAATGCAATGAAAAATTAGATGCACTAATTGATTTCAGTATAATGGAAGTCCCCAATTAAAGGAAATAATTTAATGATATTTCATAAATTCATGTGTTTGTTTATATTCACATTATATTCCCCTGCCCCATTAAATCTGCCTCTAACTTTGGAATAAATTGATAGAGTTAGAGAACAAAGTATTTGCTTCTAGAATACATGAAGCATGGATGGCTGAACTGAACTGTAGGATATCTAGAACATGCCTGCTAATTTACTTTTACAATGGCCTAAGGAGTCTTACTTTGCACTGTTGTTTTTGCTAACTTGCTGTGCATTCTATTCTGATCGTGATCTGTTTGTTTGTTTTAAACATTCCCCTCCCGATACAACTTTAATTCCATGCAGAATTGCCCAGATGTAAAGTCTTTCTGTACAATTTCATGCTCCATGGGGGTGGGATGCATATCGGAAGTGGGCCACTGTGGGGCAACTATATTCATCTTTCCACACTCTCTCTCCTTCTCTTTTAGAACTGTTTTAGAATTGGTGATGTTTTAACTGGATTGGTTTGTAATTTTGTTAACTTCTTGTCACAGTTCTGGAGCATGCTTTTTGTTACTGAGTTGGATCCTGCTACAGATGCTGGCTGGCTGTGTCAGGCAACAGAATGCAGGGTCAGCAGAAGACCATTCACAGTCAACAGAGAGACTAACAATCAGTACAGCTTGCCTATTCATTGTCCAAAAACAATCCAAAGGTCCAGGAATCCAGTGGGCAACAGGGTCAGAAAATCCAGGCAGGCAATGAGCAGGGACTCCAGACAATACAAGACAAGGGCCAGCAACACATAAGTTGTTTCTGGCATTGAGCTACTGCCTTGTTCTTTCAACTCTCTGAAGAAGGCTGGAGTCAGCTAGCTGTCATCCTAGCCTAATGAGCTCCTGGTGCACTTGCTTTTGGGTGTCCTCCTTCAAGGCTGCTGTTCACCTAGGGAAGCTGACTTCTAGTCCATGACAGATCCTTTGTATGTGTGTGTTGGTGTTGGGAGAACATACCCTGTGTGCCTGTTTACTCATTTTGGGGAACAACTGAAGAGATCTTGGGGGTGAACCTGGGCTGGGGTCATCAAGGCTTGCTAATGTGACTCCCACTTCTGCACAGTTTCTTCTCAGCAGGGACTCTTGGAGTAGAGTTACATCAGACATCAAGCAGGTCATCCAGTGCCAGGATGTAACTCATACACTTGCCATGAAGAGCTGTTACAGTAAAACATGTTTTAGTCTATATATTTTGCACTTGTGGGGGTTCCTTTCACTTCCCTTCCCTTCAACACTGGATCCGTAAAAGAGTGTTCTTATGTGTAGCTTCCATCCTTCCCTCCACTTATTTGCAGACTTAAGTTGCAGAGTTTTGGAAAAGCTTAATTGCTTGAACTTTGTATGGAAATATATGAGCTGTGCTATCTCTTTTGAATAAGACTTGGAATCCAGTATTTTTCTGATATCCACTGCACCCCATTCCATAGAACCCCACCTCCATCCCACCCCCAAAGACTTTATGCCCATCAACTCTAACCATCCTAAGGCACAAGCTGCAGTGTGGGAATAGAAAAAAGTAGGGGAGAGAGATTTGGTACAGTGGTAATATTCTAGAAGCTCTAGTAGTTCCAGAGAATTAGAGCTGGGGAAATCTTCCTTCCTTCCTTCCTTCCTTCCTTCCTTCCCTTCCATCCATGGAAGGATTAATTTTTTTGACTACATCTATCATGGCCACCAGCTGCAAGATACCAGGAATAGTTTTCCAAGCTCTACTGTGAACTGTAGTTTTTCTAAGAGGCAATAACACAAACTATTACCAGTGTGAAGTTTAGCTGGGGTTATTTGGGTTGTCTGTATTGATAGAATGGGGATGGTGCAACCACAAAATATGATGTTATTTAACTTTGTGCTAGCAAATATATCCTGAGTGTACAAACAGACTCTCTATTTGCTTCTAATGTCTTTCCCACATTTTAAAACACAGCTCCTTGAATCACTGTCTATTATTTTCAAGACCCAAGTTATTTTCTGATACCTTTCATTTCTATAAAAAGATCCCTGAAAAAAGACAAGCACAATTTCATCACAGATAAAGCTGTTTTCCCCCTTATTTTTTCTCTCTCTCTCTCTCAATCTCTCTCTCTCTCTCTCTTTTTTTTAATTGCAAAGGTCTCTGCATAAATTAGAACTGTTGCCATGGAAACAGAGTGGGCCAGAAATATTTATAGATACTGCAAGCCACATTTTGTGTTTAATACTTTAAAATGTCAAGTAACGCATAATCTCAAAAACAAAGTGAAATGGCTAGTTGTTTTTGTTTGTCCATCTTTAACTGACTTGAGGTTTTAATCTGGCATGTAAACTAAACTATGCCATTTTGAATGTTTTGTAGCTAATTGACTCACATGGTCTCTCAAAAGAAAAAGACATTACGAATCCTAGTCCCTCCCTAATACTGTATTTGTGATTTCAAAAATAGAAACGCCGAAAGATTAAAGTGGTCCCATTACAATAGAAGCACAATTTTTATATGGTCGCAATTGTAAAAGCATAATTTTGAAAGAACAAATTGCAATAGAAGCTGAACAATTATTCTGAGTCTGCAGTATGAAGCAGCTTGTTGGGTTGTCACAGCCACGGGGATTTAATGAATGTACAGGGTGAATGCTGAACTGAGAAAACATACACAGGGTTTCAGACTCAAGCTGAGGACTTTATTTGCCTCAAGACTTATCCTACAGGCTGAGTGCTGTGGAAATACAAGAAGCTAGTTCTGATCTAAACTCATCTCTATTTGCTCAGGTCCTGTGTGAAGAGAATTCCACATGAAGGCCCCTGCGCAGCAGGAAAAATGCGGTGAAGGACAAGATGTCTGTAGTTCTCATATAGACATTGATGTGAAAATGAAGTGAGTGCTGCGGTGAAGGTTAGAAACCATAAACAGGGACAGGCTGTGTGTCCTTCAAACTGCTGTCAGGAGGGGAGGATAAGCGGGGGAAGAGACTCATCCATGAGGGACAGTTACTGACAGCATTGCTTCTGGTGTTTCTCCCGAAATTCTCTCTCAGCCGGCTGAAGGTATCAGCTTGGGTGGATTGTTCTGAGTAGCTCTGTGCCTCCAAGCAATGACTCCCTTTAGCTTAGTTTTGATTGTGTGGAACAAAACAACTGGCTTGACAAGTCCAGGCAGTGATTCAGTGTTGTTTTCCTACACTTCCCTACAGAAATAGGACACTGGCATTCTCTCTCTCTCTCTTTTTCTCATTCACTCTTAAAAATCTGTAAGTGAAGTCCAAGGAGAAACGTACTTATTTCCTGGGGGAAAAGAAATCTTAGAACTTACAGGAGTTCTTCTTAGCACTGGCATGCTCTCAGATGTGGTCTATTGGGCAGGCAAAATACAGGACCTGTCTTTAAGACAGAGAACATGGATACACAGAGTAAGTATCCATACTATCCAATTACAGCACTTTGATGACACTTTAACTGCCATGGTTCCATCTCATGGAGTCCTGGGTTCCGTGGTTTCATGAGGTGCTTAAAAATTCTCTGCTCTAGTACCCATGTACAATGTTTTCTAATTATGCCACCAAACTACAAACTCCAGGCTACTGTTAGACAGAATCAGAAGATTTGAGGTGCCATCAACCTGCTATAACTGTGCTATGCAGATCTAAAGGAGAACTTCAGTTTACATAGGAAGCTGGTACTTAGAGAAAGCTGGAGCCAGGACAGAGGGTGGAAAGATTTATGTCTGAAGGAAACCAAACTGCATTGTTGGAGAAGTATGATCTCTAACTATTCCAGGGAACAGGAATAGCAAGGTGGCTTCTGAGAAACAGAACAATAAAACATCCACATGAGCAATACAAGGTGGGTTGGGTTTTTTTGTTTTTGTTTTTTTAATTTTTTTTTGTTCATCTTTAATAACATAAAACAAATATCACACCTTACAAATTTACAGTAGAAAGCCATGAGAAAAAACATAAAAACAAGAGGGTACATCTGTACATCCATACACTTTCACATCTCCTCTATCAATTCCTGTGTTTTGTTTTGTTTTGTTTTTGTTTGATCACATTGTGGAGAAATCAGAAAATAGGCTCTAACTTTGGAAGCTGATAAGATGAACTTGCCACTATCAATGACATCACTGCCATAAGTGGGTAGTCCTGTCATGTGAAGGGGAAAAAAAAAACTGGCCAGAAAGAAAAGTGTCACCCCAGTTCACAGGATATAAATTAGAATAGCCAATGAATCTTCTGTAAATGAAATTAAAGGTTATATTTGAAGGGTCCTGCTACTAAACATAGGTGAAATATCTCTACGAATTCTAAAGCAAGTTGACTTATGTGACACTTAACAATTTCAGTGGGGTTTCACACATTTCTGTTTGGGAAGAAGCCATGCAAAATGGTATGGCAATATGTTTCTTGTCATCTCTCTGATCTCAGATATGATATGGAGACTTTCTAAAGGTATTCAAGTTCCAAATACCTCTCTGATCTCGCACATGATATGAAGATTTTGCCTATTGGGAGAACAGGTCAAAGGTGTTCAAGACCCAAATACTGGAGGATCAAAATAAGGTACACTTTGCGTGAGCTGGAAGAGGGGACCAAATTTGCTACAGGCACCTTATATAAAATTACAGCAACGGTGGCTCACTGCAAGAATGTAACCCAAGTTTACTTATGTGCATTCAAAAATCAGAGACTTTTTTAAAAAATGCACTGCCTATGAGTAGAGCACAGTCAAGCAAAGGGGAGCAAATACATTGTGCTGTGTTCCAAGTGATCCTTAAACAAATCTAGATAAGAAAATCACTCTCAAATATATATATGTATTAGCCTCCAGGAAGATGCTGTGCAGCTTGACCTGAGGTTGATTCTAAAGTTACAAGCTAAAGGGAACACTTATGTAACTGAGAATGGCTAAAATTATCCATGGCCAAACAAAAGGCTGTGAGGATAGTAGCTCTTTACCAATCAATAAATAGAAATACAGATTGAGCATCTCTTGTCTGAAATGCTGGGGACCAGAAGTATTCGGTATTTAATTTTTTTTTTTTTTTAGGATGTTGGAATACAGTAACTATCCAGAAAAGCCTTTGTCTTGTTCATTTACTATTTGTATTGTATATGAGATGCGAGGCTGGAGGGAGACTGAGGATCTGTGAAATGGCAGGAATCCAAGCACATTCATCCAGAAATCTTATGACTTTGAACAACACTTTCATCTCTTTTTGCATACTGGCCACATGACACCTGTCTTAGGCTCAAAGTCTGGGCACATTTCTTGGAGGAGAACAGCAAGTGGGTTAGGCAATGAGCTTGAGGAGGAAAGATCCTTCCTTCTAAAGCTTCTGAAGCTTCTGTAATAGGAAGTAAGAAGGATCCTATTCCCCACTTCCAAAAAAGCCTCCAGCTTCAGAAATGGAAAGTAAGTAGGATATTGTTTTCTACTTCCAAAGCTTCAGAATCTTTTAGGCCACAAAAGCCTCCAGCGTCAGGAGGGAATAAAATAGATCCTGTTCCCCATTTCAAAAGCTGCAGATGGCAAACTCGCAAATGTGGAGAACCGACTCTACTTAAATTATCAAAACTGTCTTCATTTGACTCTCTCCAGAAATTCTGGAATATAGGTTGGGGTAAAAAGTTAGCTCCCAGACATGAGACTTGATTTGAAAGCATCTTGCAAGGACTTGAGACTCAACTTGAACCTTGAAGGTTGACATTTGACTTGAATCTTGGAGTGAAAAATACATCACTGAAAATTGGGAATAATAATAGTAAATGTTGGAAATGTGACCAAAAAGAATCTTTTTACTATTTATGATGGCAGTATAACAAGGCAAGCAAGTTTTGGAAACAAATTCATAAACACATTACAAAAACTCTCGAAACTAACTTCTCTATGCAGCCAGAAATACATCTACTTAATATCCTTGATGGAATTGATATTCAAATAAGAAACAAACATTGGAGAATCTTATTATATATGATCTATGGTGCCAGAATAACTTTTGCCCAGAGGTGGAAGGATGCCCATATTCCCACAGTTAATGATGAGCTCTTGAAACTCCATGAAATGGCAGAGTTGGATAAATAAACAATGTTACTAAAAAGTGACAAATCTGTTGAACAATTTAGGCAAGAGTGGAAATTCCTCTCTGGGAATTTAGATAAGGGAAACTGTCTATAGAAAGTTTTGAAGAATAAGTCCAGAATCTTATTTAGTAATTCTAATTGTACTTAATCAGTGACCAAAGAATTATTTTGCTGTAGAAAACTTGGTAAGCCTATCTATGTTTTAGGAGAAGATGTTTATTAGGAAACACTTATCACTGTTTGGGAAGGGAGTAACTCTTTCTTTCTCTCTTTCTTTCTTTCTTTCTTTCTTTCTTTCTTTCTTTCTTTCTTTCATTAAACTTTGTATTTTTCTTTCTGATTTGGATATTCTTCTCCTTTATGTGTTTTCTTTTGTCTATGAGCTTTTTAATCAATTTTTTTCTTTCTCAATAGATATTATACGTCAACATTGTGATACGTGGGTGCCATGACATTTTATTACATAAGATACTACTATTACTACTACTGCTACGAAGAAGAAGAAGGAAGAGGAGGAGGAGGAGAAATGCATTGCAACAAGAGAATCATAATATGATGTGATAAGGAAAGACTACAAACAGAACTAAGCCAGTGAAATCATGCAACAAACCTTTTATGGGATAAAGTCCTACGTATCCTATCATCACCTCAGTGTGTAACTCGTGGCCATTATTCTGGCTACCTGCCATAGGATGACTCAGTATAATTCTACCAATGCAGCAAGTCTTTTTGGTTTTCTCACTGGTGTTTTCTCTCTCAGCGAGATTCTCCTTTTCTTTATCTTATAGTTGATAGCTAGCATAGCTGTGCGCACACACAATGTTTTTTCTTCAGCACAGACAACTCTGATTTCTTGACCAGTAAGCATAGATTGGTTTATGATTTCCTACTAATAGCATATTTTCAGTCTTAAATTTGCAAAATATGCAGAATATTATAATACCTAGCTTGTAATTGTGTGCATACATGCATGCACGTGCGTGCACACATGCACACGCACACACACACACACACAAGAGACCTGAAATTACTCCAAGATCTGCAAAAGTAAGAGAAGTCTTAGGAAAAAATAACTTTTTAGAGAAAAACGCTTACATCATACAGATATAGTATCCCAGAAGAGTTCTGAGTTCAGTCAACCAAGAACATCCCCTGATGCAACATTTTATTGCAGGTTTCAGTTGTAGTTATTCTGATTTGTGCAGAGAGGATGCAGTTTGGAAAACAGGAGAGAAAGTATAAGCCTGTGTGTAGAGAGAAAACCCATGGAAAGTTGGAGTGTAGTTTACAAATATAAACTCCAGATTCTCCAGTTTATATATCACAATCTGGTCCTTGAGAATTGTCCATGGGCAAGTGTGTGGACTTTTCCCTTGATGAAAACTAAAGCATTCTATTATGAGCATTTATGAGTTTCAGGGTATCATTATCAGTTTCTGCAAAGATGAAATAAAGCTACATAATGAAGAAAGGATATTAAATACAAATCATTGGATGTTGTTCCTCTACCATAATTAAGATAAATGAACCAATGTTTGGATTTTATATGTCTCAGTAAAATTATGATAAATGTTCCTTCAGCATAATGTCAACAATAATAGAATTGTGTTTTGCAAGCTATTTCATAACAATATCCTGTACATAATTTTCTTTTGGCCTTGGAATTGAAAATAAAGATGCAAAATAATTGCGAGCTGATTAATTTATATAAAGAAGGCATAAATTAAAGGCTATTAAGGAGATACTATGAAACTCGTAGAGCTTTTGTGAGAAGTGTTTGATTAAATTCTCATGATTGTTCTTTTAATGAAGGTGAAAGCCTTCATCTTCTTACTCAAAAGTAGTTTCAGTGGAATTACTCCTGTGTGTAATACGTGATTACTGTGAGTTTGATTATTTTCTAATAAGATTGTGTGTTTTATTTGCTAGTGAGATTCAGCTCACTTTGCCCTCCAACATGTGTCTCGGCAGGCCTTTGAAGAGGGCTCTATTTGTGCACATATTATAAATACACACACACAGGAGAGATTTGCAGACCTAAATCTGAAGTTCTCTAAAGTGAAACACAGTTGTACCACATCCTGTCTAGTAACGGTCATCTCAGTTATCTGAGTGTCAGTTCTTATGCAGTCCCCTATCAGCCTGTCCATATCTGAAGATCTAATGGAGAAGCCCTTCTCTGTGTCCTAATTATGGTGGGAACTTAGTTGATGAGGGCTGTTCAGAGAATGGGCTTTCTCAGTATCAAAACAGACAGTAATTAGAATGCACATCCCCTACTGTTAATATATTTTCCTTCTCAAAAAAGTGTTTTGTTACCCTGTTTATTGGGGGTCCCGGGAGGGAACCTAAATAACCTTACAATTACAAAAGATGAGGGATTAGTCAGGAACACTGGTTGGCACTACGAGAGGCAGGGTAATGCAGCAGGATCTTGTAACCCAATGTTTACGGGGTCAGGCCAAGTCAAGAAGCAAACCGTGTTGGAAATAATGAATGATCTTTATTAAATACAGGCACACAATGTAAGCAACACACACACACACACAGAGATAACTAAGGAAAATAAAGGTGTGAGTATGATAGCGGGATTTTCAGAGGGATAGTTGATTCGGGTAATACCAAACCTGTTCCTGAAGCCCGGAAAGAAGATAGAGAGTGATGCTGGGGTTCAATGTATCTCAGCACGTGGAGCTGAGGGGAAGCTCGCCAAGCAAAGCGGCAGCAAGGCGGTCTGGAACTTGGGAGTGATCCGAGGATGGTCTTGGAATCAGGAGTTTTTATAGGGAGAAATGTGACTACAGGTTATGCCTTACTTGGGGAAAACAATGCATTTTAAGAGTGGGACAAAGCTTTGGAAAGGTCAGAATTTAGCATGATTGAGTTAAGTCCAAATTGACAAAGAATTAGCCAGTATGCAAATGCTCAGTACTTGGCAGTTGAGTATTCAGTTTGCCAGGGTGCCTGCTCGGGGGAAGGAGTCCTCTGTAAACAGCGTGCATACATAATGAAGGTGTTTGCAGAGAGGTCTAAAGCAAGGATCTGGCTATTTCTGGCCTGCCTGGGTGGAGAATGGAATGTTCAGCAATTAGTGGCCAAGTCTAGTTCTGTGCTTGTTCGGGGGCCTCACAAACACGTGGAGAGGGGTGGTAGAAGAGAGCCAAATTATTGATATCAAAATGATATCTAGGGGTATCTCCAAGTAGGCCTAAACTACAGTAACAGTTTCCTCAGACAAGTATGCCTCAGTAATTGTATTTGAAAATTAAGCCTTTGTTTATTTTCCAATGTCCAATTGCTAAACAAAGGAGGACTACCTGTGTGTTTGAATGAGAGTGTGTGCTATGACAGAAGGACATCTCCGGCCCCATCTCCTGCTCTTGCGTAGGAGAAGGGACCTCTCCAAAGACTTTCTAGCTGCCAGCACCCACTAATTTACCCCCCCATATGACTCAATCATATGGAAAATTACTGAGTGGGAAGTTACTGAGGGGTTTAACTTTCACTTTTTTGCTCCTGCCTCTGCAGAGACTTTCCCTCCTCCTCCTGTGGGAGATGAGAGTCACACACTGAACAAGGGCATATGAAGACAGGGTGGAAAGAAGAGATCTTAAAAGGAAGGGTTTTATTCTAAGCAAACAATCTTACATTAGCAAAAGGGCATCTTCTACATGAAGGCATTATTTCCTTCAGGTGTTACTTAGCAGTAGTTACAAAGTTCTTAAAACAGCCTAGGTCCTATTCAGCTGAGGTTAAAAAGAAACATAACCGCTAACACAACTAGCTGAATGTTCCTAGTCCACTCACAAAACAGATGGTGTACTTGGTCTTAGAGAGTGATGTATTTAAGTCTTTTACTCCAAGTCTCAAGTCATGTCTCAAGTCCTTGAAGATACTTTCAAGTCAAGTCTCAAGTCTGGGAGCCAACTTTATATCCCAACTTATATTCCAGAATTTCTGGACAGAGTCAAATAAAGTCAGTTTTAACAATTTAAGCAGAATCAGCCCTCCACATTAGCATTTTTGCTGTCTGCAGCTTTGGAAGTGGGGAACGGGATCCTTCTTACTTCCTATTTCCAAAGCTGGAGGATTTTTCAGAAATGGGGAACAGGATCCTTCTTACTCCCCATTACTGAAGCTTCATAAGCTTTAGAAAGGATCCTTCCTTCTCAAGCCTGCTGCTTAACACATTTGCTGTTCCTCAAATGTACCCTGCACTCTGGAAGCGAGTCTTGTTCTGCTCTTAGGAAAAGTTTTTGAAGGCTCCTCCGGTATGCAACAGGGATAACCTGCTAAGCAGACCTCCAGCCTGCCTCAAGCCCCTTGTCTAACCCATTTGTTGTTCCTCTCTGAGGAATGCACCCACACTTTGGGCATGAGATAGATTGTCATGTGACCTGCAGATAAAAAAGGTGGAAGTGTGGTTCAAAGTTGTGAGGTTTCTGGATAAATGTGTTATGTTACTGAACCAAGAGCAGCATGTCAGTCACTAAAAATATACAAGTCTCGAGTCAAGTCAGTGCATCATTTATTGCTGAGTCAAGACTGAGTTAAGTCATTTAAGCAACTTAAGTCCAACTTGAGTCCCGGTCAGTTGGCCATCGGAAACTAGGAGTCTAGAGCTCTTTGTTGTGCTTGAGACCAGGCTTTCCTAGGGAAGATGAAGTGGGCAGCACCCCACATCTTTCCCTCAGTCCCAAAATCTCAGTCTCTTTGTTATTCTCCATGCTTTGTGGCATCCTAAATTTTTATAACCCCTCATATGGAAGTGTCTCGAAATTTCTACACTATTCCTCAAAATGGTCCTCCTCATTGAATAATTGTCAATTGTGATCTCTGTTGTGGCTCCATGATGCTCACCTTCTTACTTAAAAGCAACACAACCTTAACCCACTGTTTGTTTGGAGGGGAACTAAACCCCTCCCCAGATAATGAGAAAGCTCGTTATTACAACAGGTTTTTCCACTTAAGGAAGCATGTCTTCTAAATAGTTGCTAAGAGTTTTGTGTAGTGACTGCACTTCCCTTGATTGTCACCCTCTTAGATAATTTGGCATAGAGCTCCCTGTTTATTCAGGAGTAAGGATATAAATTTTCAGAAATGTAATTCTTATAGGCAAGACTGAAGATGTAACCATTTTCTCTCTGGTGTGATAAAGTCCTTGAAAACTGCATGGCTTTTGTGGACTATTTGTAGTTTGGAATTTATTCTGTGAAAATAGGGTTATTTTTGGGCAGGAAACAATATTTTCTGTTGCTTCCTGTGCAGAAAATAATGTCTTGTACATAGGAAACTTGCTTTCTACATAGAAAATATTTTTAGTTTTTTGCACAAATGTTGTCAATATTTTCATCTATCCAAAACTCTGTGTCATGCAGAATTCCTGACACTCAGGAAACCCCCTTTTCATCTGGGATTTAAAAATTAACAAATATTCTTTCCATTGTGAATGAGGAATTTATTTATGCACTTTATTCTATGTGTTATGCTGTACCTCTTTGGATTTTTTTATCATAATATTGAATCTGCTTGTATCTGGTTGCTTTTTATCATAATATCTTCATTTGCTTTTTTTGGGGGGGGGGTGAAGTTGTTTTTAGTCAGGTTGAGTGGTGTCTAAACCCCAGAAAAGTAAGATACAAGTTTTTGCTTGAATAATGCAAAGTAGAATTTAAAAAAAAATGGGATGATCAGAGTTATTTTCATGTCTCTAAGGGGAATCTGTTCAATGCATTTGCATTTACCTATGATGACCTCAGACTGACAGCAAGTGTTTGTCTGCCAGGGTATGTGCTGGCATACACAACACTGTCTGGGGGCATGGCAAGTCTGCACATTCTTGACAGTCTCTTCATACGCTTGGAATTCAGGACTGCCAAATCCCTAAATAAGGCTGTTACTTGAATTCAGAAGACCTTGTCTTAATCCTGAATCTATTGCTAAGGTACATCAGTATTTAGAACTTTTCACCTTGTCCTTTTAGGTTTATTTCATCACATGTGAACATCCCTTACTTCCTTCTCACTATGAGAACTAGATATATGTGAAGGAAACTTCACTCAGCTATTTCTGTTAGGAAGACCAGATGTATTTATTCTGAATGTTCAGCACAAGCCATTTAACTCAGGTTTCTGTGGGATGCTTGGAAATGTTGCTGTGTGTTCTAAAATGTGATTTAACCCCAAAATACTAATGTGAACCCTGTATTCTTAGGAGCATTTCAGATAAAAATTCCATCTGGAAATTCCTTGTTTGGCAGCATCTCGTAAAACTGGGTTTTAATTCCTGATGTACGGGAGCAACAGAGGAATCTACCCCAAAAGAACTAAACAGAAATGCTATAATGACAATTACATAATATATTGACAGTTTTTATGGTAGTGTTAAACTATGCAAGTTTCTCTAGAGGTAATGGCAATGGGAGACACAGATTGGCTCCGTTGCAGCTTTTCCTGAAGCTTTATGCATGCAACCTGACATAGTAAAGCATCTTTATGGCATAATTGTATGAGTTCCACGTGACTTATTTCCCTCTTGGTATGCATAGGACTGTAAACCTTAACCACTGAACAGTGTTGTGGAGAGAGATCAAAACTGGTGGCATGCAAAAAATAGAGGAAAGTTAGCACAGTGAAGTGGATTGAATGTTAGACTATAACCCTGGAGACCAGGGGGCTCAATTCCCTGCTTGGCCATAGATACCCACCATCACACGCTCTCAACCCCAGAAAGCCCATGATAGTTTCACCTAAAAGTTGCCATGTTTTGTACAACAGAAGGAGACATCTCTTTGAGCAACAAGAACTTGGGATGTGAGCACCAAGATCTTTAAAAATTCATTCATATCAGACGTGGGCAAAATATGGCCCAAGGGCTCCATGTGGCCCTCAAGTCTGTTTTTGTGGCCCTTACCTGCTCCAGACTCCTTACATGGTCCTGTTTTGGATTCAAAGCAGTGGTAGGGGGGAATGGTTGGCTTTTTTGGAGACCTTCAGGAGCATGACCTCTCCTTTTAAATAAGTTGCAGTATCTGCTCTCCACTGATTAACATGAAAAAATATCTGTTTTTCAAAATCAAAATTAGATTTCCATCATTGGTTTAAGAGCATTTTAGGCAGTCTTTGCAGCTCCTGGAAAGTTCTGGGGGTAGAAAAGTGTCCCTCTGGATCATTTGCAGTTGCCCTCCTTGATGTACGTTTTGGTCCTCTTGTCTCTCTTCCTCTCCCTCTCCCTCTCCCTCCCTCTCTCTCTCTCTCTCTCTCTCTGTGTGTGTGTGTGTGTGTGTGTGTGTGTGTGTGAATTGAAAAGGGAGGTTGCTAGTTACCATATATGTTTTCAATAGTTTTTAATAGTATGGGTAGTTTAATTGTTTAGATGGTTTAATTGTGGAAATAGCTTTACATTAACAACAAATTTTTATATGCTTTTACCTATGTATGCTTTTTAACACCTGTCTTTTTAGTTTTTATAAGGCATTTTGAGTTCCAGTTTTTGGTGGAAAGCAGCAATTGTTGTTGATGGTGGTAATGGCATGGTAGGCCTTGATGGTAATAAAAATATTCCTTCCCATTGCTTCCCCCTTAGATTCTGTTTATTAAACATTGATCAGCTTAAAGCTATGGAAGAGACAGATAGGGATAAAGATAGAATATGGAGGCAGAGAGGATAAGAACCAGTGGGATACAATGTTTGAAAGCACTGGGCTGGGAGTTGGTAAACCTAGTTTGTAGTTTCCACTGCCAGGTGGCACTAGGCATATCACTATTTCTCTCTTTCTTGGCTTGGCTGAGCATATTTATGCCATCTTGAAGCAAAGGTGGGAAATAGGTGCAAGTAAAGAATAAATGAAGGAATGAATAAGTACAGTCCCCACAGAATGCCATGCTAAAGCTGACTTGAACTCTTCAACCACCTACCTTGAATTCTTAGCTGAATCGAGTGAGGTTGAATGCCCTACTCTGCTTATCAACCATACAGTGCCAGCTCAGTTGCAGTTGTATTGCTGCTGCCAGAGAAAACTTTCAGAAATTAATCTCTTTTTTTAAGAGTAGAAAGACATTTGTTTCTGTTACAAAGCATGAACTCCCGAAAGAGAATACTCTGACATTGTCTTGAACAATAGGCCAGTAGGCCCTAAGAAGATGGGTTGTCAGCCTCTACCAAACCACACATTTAAAGGGGTGCCCAGAAATGAACCTTTCCCAAGTAAGGGGGGGAGTCTGTCTTAGATGGTTGAAAAGAAAATGAGCAAAGTTTGTTCCTTTTTTTAAAAAAATACTACACAGGCAGCCACAAGTCTGTAGGACTTTAAAATGACCAATCCTGCTTTAACAGCCCTGTTGACTGGGCTCTTGGTTTTTGGTGTTTAAAAAATACGTTGCTGTGTAAAAATCGATTTTGCAAGGCAAGGCTATAGAAATTGTTGCATTTTGGAGACATTACCTCCCCTCTTTGAGGTTCAGTAAAATATACAGTTTTGCCTGCAAAAAGAAAAAAAGTATTGTGGATGTGGAGGATGTTTTATATGTATTTTTAGCAGAACTGTGTCATATTCCTTTTTGTTTGAAAAGTGATAAAATCCACATTAGAGCTTAACATTGCAAGGAGATGAAGGAGCTGCTCTGCCTGCTCAGACAGAGGCTGCTTTTCTTGGTTCTTGCTTAGAGAAAGGCAATTTGGGCCACTAACAAAGATGGCTGAGCCCAACCATTGAACGCTTTGGAAGGTTGTCCAGTAGGGAGGCCCTTACCACAGGTGACCAAAATTCTGCAGCAAATAGGAGGCTGCTACTAGTGAATATACTGTGGAACTGTTTTTAGAGCCTACCCTTGGATAAGAGCTCAGTGTTCTGTCACTTCGGGGAGAGATCTGTAGTAGTGTTCCTTCCTGCAAGGAATGATGGCTGGATCTTCTCTCAAATCTCCTTTAGGTTTCTCAAAGACAATATAAGTTTCTCCTTTCAAACCTGGTGGGAGTGGTTATATAGTCATTCCTTCTGAAAGATGACCTGTCATTAGACTGAGCTCCTGAGTAGGAAATGTCTCTCTGGTAGATATTGGTGGACTCTGCACTTTTTATCTTGGTGGTCATTGTCAGACTTGTCAGTGCTGCCTAACATTTCTATTGTCATTCTGGAATAGAGATAGCCTTGCTGTTGTGAATCATCTGTTGTTGTCGTTGTTAACTGCCTTCAAGTTGATTTTGACTTATGGTGACCCTATGAAGGAGACACCTCCAAGACACTTTGTCTTCTATAGGCATGCTCAAGTCCTGCAGACTCAGGGCTGTGACTTCCTTGGTTGAGTCTATCCACCTGTGTTGTGGTCTTTGTCATTTCCTGCTGCTTCTCATTATACCAAGCATCATCATCTTTTCGTATCATCTAATGATATACCCAAAGTATGATAGCTGCAATTTGGTCATTTTGGCTTTTAGGGAAATTATAGCAATAGCAATTACCTTTCTATACCATTTACCAGTTCAAAGCACTCCCTGCACAGTTTACAATGTGTTTACTAATTGCTCCCAACAAGCTGGGTACTCATTTTACTGACCTACAGAGGAATGGAAGGCTGAGTCAACCTGGAACCCTGCAGGATTGAACTCACAACATTGTGGCTGCAGTACCAGCATTTAACCACTGCACTACTAGGGCCTGATATACTCTAGGACATATTTATTGATCATTTGGGTAATCCATGGTATCCATAGCCCCACATTTCAAATTAGTTGATTCTCTTCCTGTTGGCCTTCTTCACTGTCTGGCTTTCATAATCACAAATAGGCATTGGAAACAAGAATTCATGCACTGGCAACCTCACATTTAGACTACTGTAATTGATTTTATTTTGGGCTGTCCTTGATGTTCAGAAACTAGGGCTAGGATGATCAGTGTAGCACTGAGCTATACAGATGTTTCCAGCTGTGCTATAATATCTGCACTGGCTGCACATTAGCTACTGATCCATGCTTAGGATTATGTTGTTAAAATCAAAATCTCTAAATGTCCTGTAAGAGGATATCTAGCAGCCATCTTTGCCTGTATGTGTCCAATGAAGTCTTCATAGGAGGCCTAATAGAAGTGACGACTTTGCATAAAGCAAATGAATATTTCCAACCATCATTTGACATACATACAATTGCCTGAGCTGTAGGTTAAACACAGGGAAAGGATGGTGCAAATTGTAAACCAAGAAAGCTTTTGCAAGCTGTGTTTCTCACTCCAAAAGCAACCCTTTTCCTACATTTACCCTACACATATATGAAACTCACACACACAGGAAGCTTCTCAAGATGTGTTCCTAGCATATGAGATGAGAGTTCTAGTCCACCAATAGAAACTTTCTCATACTTTCCACTTTAAGCATCAGCTACTACACTGCAGGCAGTTGGGAATAAGAACAAGAAAGACCATACATAGCTGAGGGAAGGGGAGAGCCTTGATGAGGTCGAACTGGGAATTGGGAGATCTGGTTTGAAGACAAGCCTCCTACTGTGTCTGTAAACTACTTTGGCAAATGCACCCCCATTTGATAAATCAAGGGTGTTCTTTTTCTGCTCATGAATGTACATTTTATAGATGCCAATTTCAAGAAAATGTGTTACATTAATGAATATGTCTAGCCCACAGTCATATTCTGTGTATTCCCCTTTCCCCTTTTTCCTTCTTATTCTTTTTTCCCCCTTTCATTGCAATCAAACTTTTTTGAAATTGGGGGTGGAGGGAATGGAGGGAAAGAGAAATCAAGGGTATTAAAATTGCAAAGATTGATGGCAAGTATTCAGCACAGTAAAAGCAAAACTGCAAATCAAATGAAGCAAATCAACAAAGGAAGGTTTCTTGAAAAAATCTTGACACATTTTACTTTAGTGCTGCAGCTGTTTAGTCTATCTGTACATCTGTTTAAGGTTCTTTCTTAACATCAGTTAGAAAGACAGCCAACACACACATAGACACACAGAGTGGTAAACTAACATTTGAAATTAAATGGAATGAAGTTTGCTAGGAAAACCGCTCTAAAAACCAAGCAATGGAAATGACCACAGGAAAAACTGAAATAAAAATAAAATCATTGTTGCACATGTGTCAGCAGGAAGCATGCACACTGATCTGAATTAGTGTATATGTGTGTGTATAGATTACTCTGCATGGTATCATTTGAGATGCCTAAGTGATTTCTGCTTTGTCTTCTATAGTGCTTCAGTCACTTCAGTCAGTCCAAACAGCAAAGCTGTCTCTTGTTAAAGCACTAGATTTAGGCCCTTTCTGCATCAGCCTCCCAACTCACCAGGGGGATGGGAGAAGGACGGGAACATGACAACACTTCTGCATGATGTCATTGCAGTCCCCAGGTGGCACAATCATGAATTAAAGCATTGATGGGTTTTCCCTGTTAATGACCTGTGATCATGCCACCATCCCATACTTACCTGGCTTGTGGAAGCCACAGAAGCACAATGGCTGCATGTCCTGCCTCTGCGCAGCCTGGGAAAGTCCCTGGCTGTGCTGCTGAAGGAAGAGGCGTAGCCATTATGCTTCCTTCACCACGGAACAAGCTGGTGTGGAGGGGAGTGCTCCTGTCACACTCCCCTCCTGGCAGAGCCAATGCTGGAATCCCCACCAGACATCTGTGGGAAAAGGTAGGGTGTGGAAAGGGCCTTAATAAATAAAGGGACTTCCTAGGAAGACAGCCATCATCCTGCCCTGACTTCTAGTCCTGATGCTCATGTTCTGAGCACCTGTGAAATCATGACCTTTTTGAACACATCCAGAACATCATATGAAGTCAAGAAACTATAGGCAGCTGCCAGACTATGGGCAGAAAACAGAATTCCTAAAGTTGTTTCAATTTGGATATTGTTTTGAGGTGCATGTGAGGACTTGGAGATGCAGTTCCCCCTTGGATTAAATCTAGATTTGTCATTCCATCGCCTTCCACTCAACTCCTGACTAACACTAGATGAGCTTTTGGACACAGAGAGAAGAAGAGGGGAAGAAGCAAAAGTCCCTTGATTTCACAGAGAACCAATGTAACAAAGGCTTTGTTTTTGTATTTCAACAAACAGCTTTTTAAGTTTGCACAGTATACACACAACAGACAATAACTGTGGGCACGTAGTAGTTTGGTTTTCTTTACCCAGAATTTTCAGCCTTCTCTTGTTGGCCCAGAAAAGGAGATGGGAGAATTCTTATACTCCAGGCTGGGGTCAAGGCTGGGGATCTGGAAACCCTACATAGTGGCTTGCCCATCAAGTTGAAATCCAGCAGCACTGCAGCCACCTCTTAGAAAATGATTTATTTATTGGGAGCTAACCAAATATGGAAGAGTCAGCATGCTGTAGTGGTTTGAGTATTGGTTTAGGACTCTGGGAAACTTTGAGATTTGGGGAGGAGTGTCAATGGAAGAGAAAGGTAAACTGACCAGTTCCCCTAGCGACAGAGAGAACATTTGCTTTGAATCACTGGGTATTCATGCATACTATTACTACCTCTTTTTTTCACTTACAAATTTCTCATCTTTAATAGCAATATGGCAGGCAGCCAGATGCAACACAAATAGCTGTACCTATTGATGTTGTAGTACAGATGGCTGTGAAGGAACATATGCATATTTCTTCATGGAGAGAAAAAAATATGAGAAATATGAGACAAAAACAAGGTGGGTGAAAATGGAACTGATAGGCTGTGCACCACTACTGACCTGTGAACAATAGTCCATGGGAGTTTGTAAGTATAGGTCTCAATTTCTGATTCAAGATTCTCGGTTCAGATCTAAGGGTTCTAGAATCAAGATTCTTCTTACAGACATTATATAAGAAACAAAAATGAAGTCATGTTTTCTGGTGTTTGACTTGTGTGAATTGTGTGCCTGTGTGTTCTCACTTGCTTCTCCTTCCATGTTACTGGCATGTTGACTCAGCAACATTCTCAACTATCCAACTGATATTAAATTAAAAGATGCACTGCAGATTATAACACTTTGGACTATTGTTTTAGGTTTTTAAAATTTTCCTTAGATTTATCTTCCTAAAAGTTTGAAAGATTGTATATTTATGTATATTGGATTACTTTTCCTCCATGAAATCTCTACACACCAATCATCTTCTAACTTTTATATTATACACTTCCAAAAGAAAAGGAGGTCCATGGGTTATTATACTAACCCAAAATTTGGAAGCAGAAGATTAATAGTATATAATGATGTCATGAATAATAGATTTACTAAATGATGTTTCTTTTGTCCACAATAGATTATTGCTATGCTGTGTCACCCTCCTCTATTTGAAATTATTTGTGAATAACTTGGCTAATTCTTAAATTATACTTTGTAAAATAAGACTGTAACACCAAGGTCCTAATTCTAGATGAAGGCTGTTTCCCCTTTTATTCTCAGAGATTGATTCCCATGTAGATGGAATTATACTCTTGATATAATAATAATGTCATTTTTACAGACTTTCTGAATTTTAAAACCATTTTTCCCAGTGATTAATTTGAGTAGATTAGATTTAATTGATTTCTGATATAGATGGCCTGTAATTTTCCAGCACTTTAAGAAAGTGAGAATATGAAAAGGACAGCTGAACAACATTAGACATTGAACAAAACCCACCAGTCCAAGGGGTAGTTGGCAAAATCTAATAACAGGGGATATTTTTTACAAAGTTTTGCTACTGCTTCAACTGGAGCTGCAGTCAGTAACCTTTGCAAGTTGCAGTTACCTAGAGAATGACCTGAACTCATGCTTGAGTGACTACAGGGATGTTCATGACAAAAAGTTAGTCCTGTCAGATTATTCCAGAACCTGTGCAAGTTTTTTGCTGCCTAAAGCAAAGAACAAGATGTTGTCCCTCTCATTCCATGCACATAAACACTATAGATCCTCTTGCACGCCACTGAATTTTGGTAGTCTGGTGACAAATTTCAATTTTTATAAATGTCATGTTCATTCTTAAATATGAATCTGCTATGCACCTTCTTTTAAGTAGGGGTTGCCACTGCACCAACATTGTAAGTTGATTGTTGTTAACACAAGTCATAACACACACAGCAATCAAAACACCCAAGCAGCATGCTACTGACATGTGGTAGCAGCAGGGGCTGAGGAAAAAAACAGCTTAGAATGGCACGGCTGTTGGAAACCATGGCTATAATCCTGTTAGTGTCATGCATGGCTTACTACACATGTGTATCTTTTTGGATTGAGTGCAAGGTGCTGTTCTATAGTGCAATGCACAATCTCCAAAGCCTTCCTCTCCCCTGGAGTTGTGCAAGCCCTAGGAGAACCTACAGGTGAAGCTATTTCTCAGTGAAGGAGGGGAGAAACATTCCAAATGAAATAGTTCAAAGGGGAAAGGATAGGAAAATGCATTCAATTTGTGAGTGCACTTCCATTTCCTTCCCCTGTAATCCAAGAGGAGCCAGTTCTTTGTCTGACTTGCCTCTTTGCTCCTGTTCCTCCTCACCTGTAAGCAGTAGTCAAAGCAGTGGTGCCTCTCAGAGCTTCATAGCTGCACAGGGGAGGTTTCGGATGTGACACAAAAGCCTAGAGGATGCAGCCCACCTAAAAAAAAGGGGTAGTGGTGGACAAAAAACATGGGGTGGACACAAAACTGATCCTGCTAGATGCAGGATCTTGGCCCATGCATTCCCTACTCCTGAGTTCCACTATGTTGAATGGCAGAATATCAGGTTTTGAAAGAATATTGAGAAATCAGCTGGCTGGGTCTGTATAATCTGCTTAATCATGGAAATCCATGTCATACTCTGTCACTCTGAGAGGAATTTGTTTGTTTATTTGTTCGTTTGTTTGTTTGATTTCATTTGTATGCCACTTTTCTCTCAGAGTGGGACTCAAAAAGTACAAAAAGAATTAATTAGAAAATTGACAATAAAAGAATTAAAATAATCACATTAAAACAGCATAAAATCATGTAAAAGGTACACAAACATTGAAAAAAATAAAACACACACTCCAATAAGAAACCTAAGCATCTAGGCTCAGAAGTGAGTCCAGGGGAACACCAAGCTGGGAGTCATGAGATTTCAGGGTGAGTATAACCCCAAGGAAATCAGCCTTTTAACTGAGTAGGAATGCCTCTGTCTTGTCTGGATTAAGTTCCAATTTGTTTGTCCTCATCCAGTCCACTAGTGACAGCAGTCACTAATTCAGTGTTAAAAGAGCTTCCTTGGGATGAGATGGAAATCAGCATATCAGCATGCTGGTGACACTGAACCCTAAAACTCTGGATGACCTCTCCCAGCAGTTTCATGTAGATGTTAAACAGCATGGGGGACAAAACTGAGCCTGGTGGGACTCCTCAGTTGAGCAGCCAGGGGGTAGATGGCTGATCTCTTCTGAACAAACTTTACCAAAGAACATCCACGATTTATTCACTTTTGGGTCACCATATTCTGAAATGACTTGAAGGAACTAAACAAACAACAGCTTCTCAAATACAGTTAACAGTCCTAAAAAAATATTCTGCTGTAGACTTTTAGAGCTAACAAATGCTACTGCTCATAACCAAGCTGTTTTCTCAAATGAATAGGCACTAACCTCATAACTTCTTCCCACCCTCAGAAATACCAGAGATAACTTTCCTCATGTAGTGAGGTGAAGACTTTCAGCATTCCACATTCTCATCTTGCATCATTGGCTGCTAATGAGTGCAAGTGGGAAATGCTCATTTCCAGTTTGGCAAGAAAAGCAGTGGGCACAATCCAGAGGGGTCCAGGAATGGTGCAGAATGCAGGAGCTGAGACACTCAGGCCCACTGCAGCTACCCAACCCTGATCTAACATAATATCTAATGTGACCCCTATGACCTTGCAAGTTAGACTAAAGTTTTGTTATGTCATATTGGCTGGGAAACTGTGCATTATTTTCTAAGCTTAACAGTAATGGTAACAACAGCAAGGGGCCACTTAATTTTAATTTGTTTATGATCCCTGTGCAAAGGGAATCCACCATTGCATAACATTGCACTGCAGAGTACATTGACCTCCCTCCAGTACAATGCAGTGTCAGCTCGGAGAGCACAGCATCTCTCGGGGAGAAATTTTAACACAAAATGTGCTTTGAGTTGCAGTTATAAAAAGAGTCTTTCCATTTTATGTGCTTTCTGCAGCGCTTTGGCAATGTAAAGGTCAGATAATGACGATGACCATGATTACTAATCCATAGTGACTTCCACGTTCAGCTCAAGATGTAACATTTAAAGCATCAACAAAACCCAGCCACCTGATAGCTGGCATTACGCTTATTTTTCTGACAAGGAAGCTGGAGTGTATAAAGGCCAAAATCAAATTATCCGAAGGCGCAATCTGCTGGAGATACAAATTAGGTCTACCAGTCTAAGAACAAAGAGCAGACACAAGAACTTTAGTGGTGAGACTGTATATACAATCTCATAAGTGCAAATATTGAGTTTGTGGTTGTGTAATTTGCAGTCTTTTCAATGCCAGCATCCTTTTGAAAAACAAAATCTTTGAACTAAGCTGAAACTCTTCTCTCATTTCTGTGCACTTTCACCTAAATTTGGAAGTGTTACTCTTTTGGACTGTTACCTGAGCACACTAGTTGAGAGGTGCTAGATGTCATTGTCCCCAAAAGCCATTGTCCAGTGTCTTGTTTACATATACCAAGGAGCACATTCCACTTTTGGCCATTTCTCCCACTTGCCAGACTTTATTCATGTTTCCTTGCTGTGTTCCTTGGTGTCGCTTTCCACTTCCTTCTTTACCCTTTCATCGGCACTACTCTGTAATATGACTGGCTGTGGTGTAACAGCAATGAGATTATGTTGTTGATATTGTAGTGCAATACATGGTGCAAAAATATCACAGATTTCTGTAAACAAAATCAGTATATCAGTTAGCAACGTAACTATGCATTGCTTTTCCAGTATGCACAAAGCAGTTAACAAGAAAGCAAGAGGAAAAAAAATAGAAATACTTTCCTATCTATATTGATGAAAAATCAGAACAATTTCTTAGAAAGTGCATACTAAAACACTGATATAAAAACAATTATTTAATTATTTTATTACCACCTAAAACAGCATCTGGCAGATCACAGCAACAAGGGGATCAAAAGACAGTGTGTGTAAATGAAACCAAAAATAGCTGGAAAAAGGATGAGGGAAAACACAATAAGAAGCAATATCAGTCAGAAGAATAAAGGGCCACTGGTATCTATGTTCTACTCCCAACCAGATGGGAATATTTCAGGGGGTCATGCCCAATGGTGGCTTTTTATTGCGTCCATACTTTTGCACTATACTTTTCAACAATATTCTTAAACTCTGACATAAAAATAAATTAAGCCATAGTATGCAAAAGGCATGTGGAAAAGGCATCCCATTATTCCAGGTCTAGTTGGAATTCCAGTCCAACATCTGGAGAGCCATACATTCCCCATCGTGGATTGGCACAGCTATTATAGATAGGCAGATTGCTAAACTTGCAACCTTGGAAACTCTCCAGACGTTTGTTTCTGTATCAGCTACCATCAATACATAATTTATTCTCCCCTTTTTGAACAGGTGGAGAATGCTGTTAAAACATTTTAGTCCTTGATCAGGACTTTGCTGTTGCCCCATAGGGCAGTTCCTGTTCTGCAGATCCACATTGTTTTATGTCTGTGCTTTACTTCTTTACATCAGTACTCTGGTAGTGATCAGACAAAGCCTCTGATTTGCCTTGGGCATACAAAATAATCCAAAATAATTTGGGAAGGATATTTTCACAAAGCCATTTCCTCAGAGTCCAGAGTACATGAAGAGCTGCATTATCATTGTCATTCTATTAGCAATAACAGGATCTGTACTTGTAACTCCCTGGGCAAATCTGAGGAAGTTCAGTAAGAATTGTACACAGTTCATCCATTCTGAGTTTTCTTTCCTTTTTGCTTGTAATAAACCTGTTTTGAGAATTCAATAGCTTTAAGATTAGGAACTTCACAAGCCAATCCTTTACATGTACAGGCAGAAGTAGGCCTAATTAAGTTCAATGTAGGGGTATAATTTTTCACTAGGTTTCTTCCTGAAGGAAACAAGGATTTTTTAAATTTTTTTCTTTATTTTTTTAAAATAAAATAAATAAGAAACAAAGAATACATACTAGAATAAGAGATATCTCTACAGATGAAGCCTAAAAATGATACAATATAATCATAGGAATATAGTAGTATTTCACAACATATAACATAATTATACATACCCAAGACATACCTAACCCACATTCATACTTCCTAACTTCAGTTCCAATCATTCCTCATCCTCTCTGACTTCCTGACTAGTTGTCCTTAGGATAATAGATTAACTAGATAAAAGAGGATCTATTTCCTTCCTTTAAATACATCAGAGCTCTACTAATATTACCTCTTTTGTAACTTTAAGTCTTAACATTAATACTATATATAGTTCTATATTACAGATAATTAAAATGAACTGAATAAAATTCACCATATCTCTCTCTTCAATCAACAAAGCTTGCTATCGTCAAGTCTCCCCACTTGCTTTTAAAGAATTGTATAACTGGATCCCATTTCTTAACAAACTTTCCAAAAGGAATCCCTCTTATTAACGTTGTCAGCTTATCCATAAGTGCCATATCAAATAATTTTATTTCCCTATCTTCTACATTTAATATTTAATATTTGATTTTTTCCAATTTTTAGCATAATTGATTCTTTCAGAGACTGTCATATAAAATAAGAAGAAAAAAACTTCGGTGCCTATACAGGTTTCACAACAAACTCCAAAGTAAGATACTTGGGAATGCATTTAACAAAGAAAAACTCTGATTTGTTCAAAAACAATTATGAGAGGGTCTGGAAAGAAATCAATAAAGATTTCCAGACTTGGAAAAAACTGAAAATGTCTCTACTTGGGCGTATCTCATCAATACAAATGACAGTGTTTCCAAAGTTGTTGTTTTTGTTTCAGACCATTCCCATAATCAGTAATGAGTGTGTTTTTAAAAAATGGTAAAGAGATATCTCATGCTTTATACGGAATGGGAGGAAACCAAGAATTAAACATAAAATATTATGTGATGCTAAAGAGAGAGGTGGATTATCACTCCCCAATTTGAAACTTTATTTTCATGCATGCTGCTTAGAAAGGTTTCGAGAATGGGAGAGGCTATCAGGTGGTAGACTTCTGGCTTTAGAAGGTACCAGCTTAGCTTTTTGCTGGCATGTGTATATTGGATACAACAAAGATATAGTTCATAGTGACTTTAACAGTCACTTTATACAATGACCAATACTAAACATTTGGAAAAAATATAGATTAGGGATATATTGAAAAACACATCTATCACTTTCACCACAAGAAGCCTTTTATAGAAGAGAAAATATTTTACAAGACAGATGGATAACATATAAAGATTTAATGAAAACTCATGGTGGCTCTGTTATAATAAAATCACAGTAAGAATTAAGAAAAAAGTATATCAACTGTCACTGGCTATTATATAGACAGTTACATGAAAAGTTTGAAAGGGAGATGAAAATAAATGGTTTTCAAACAGAAAAGACAGCCTTTGATAAGATAATTTTTGAAAAATAATCCCAGGTAATATCTAAAATATATAAAATTTTGTTAAGTTGGGACACTGAAGAGGAGGTTGTTAAAGAGCCAATGATATGCTGGGCTCAAAATTTGGGCCATTGAATTGACTTAGCAAACTGGGAGAAGACTTGGAAGAGAATACTGAAATTTACAGCTTGCCAGAATTTAGAAGAAAATATTTATAAAATATTTTTATGGTGGTATCTCCCTCCTGAGAGACTGGCAAAGATACATAATTGTAGTGATAAATGTTGGAAGTGCAGAAGCGAGAAGGTCACTTTCTACCACATGTGGTGGACATGTTTAAAAGCTAGGAAGTATTGGAAGTAAATAAATTTGAAGTTTAAAAAAATTCTGGGTATACACTTTCACATGTCACCACAAATGTATCAACTGGGTATGCCAGAAGATGAATTGGAAAAGAAACAAGGAATAATTTTAACAATTTTCTTCCTGTTGCATGAAAGTATTTGAAAACCACACAGTTTTTAAAGCCTATTCAAAATTTGGGACATTTCTGTGCGCAAAATTTCTATGTGGCTGGTTAGCATAGAAAACAGTGCAAAGGAAACAGCATTTTCTGTGCAGAACATATAATTTTATCCAGAAATATCATTTTCCTCTTATCTGAGCACACAGATGGCACAGAAACATTTCCACCATGGAAGAAGCCTCACTTGGCCTTCTAGCTCCCTCTCATGACTGTTCCAATGTGTGCTTATATGGGTGAGAGAGTATAAACTACTGTGAAACGTTTACACACATCCTTATTTCCCTCACAGTGTTGAAAATTTTTAAATAATACTTTAATTAAAAACATTGTATCCCCTTTCTTTCTGGAAGGGTTCCATATAATGCCATTTTGATTCATGGATGCACAGATGGATAGATGGACAGATAGACAAGTAGAAGCTATTGAAGTATTTGCTGTTTATTTTCTTTCTATTTACTTTCATTTATATGTTTGAAAGCTCTGTATTCCTGTGGTCCTATAAGAAGAGGGGAAGCTCATGGGAAAATAAACTATTGAAAAGATATATGTGATAGGAGAAAGACATGAGAGGACACTCAGAGATATTTCTCTCATCTTATGCCTGCCATCACACATCTTATTCTTTATTTGCATTTATTCCTCAAAAGATGTGCATTTTCTCATAATATCCTCTTAATCAATACAAACACATGGGTCTTAAAGCCTTCAATTTACATGTGGTTATTTTATTAATAAGAAAGTTTGAGTGTTTCTCAAAATCATTTTCTTTGGTATTCCTGATGCTATTTAAATTGGGAACAGGTAGGTCTAGCCCAAAATGTGAGGAATGGGCTGCTTGAGATGAAGGAGAGAAATGGTTTCTCTCTAGTGTGTGTACAGGAAATTACTGGAGTGGCACTTCAATCTTCAACACTGTGAAAAAGTTACCGCACTTGAGGACAACAGACTCATTTAGGTGACACAGGGCAACTCCACTCTCCAACTTCTCAATGATATTAACTGCCTCTCAGCATCTATTTCCTGAGATGGTTGTCTCGCTATACCCAGTGGTGCACTTTGCCTTTTGAGGGTGGTTTAAGATTGTCAGGAAATACATGAAGATGAATGGACCATGGGTGACTCACAGACCAAGTTTGCCGTGGATCTCCAATTGTGAGTAAAGCACCCTTCCCATCTCTTAGGCCACAAGTAATGCCATCAATGTACATGGCACTTTACACGAGCAGTTTACAGTGGTTACTTTGACAATTCCCTCCCCTCAGGCTTACAATCTAAAAATAGACATATAAGGAAAAGGGAATGGCAGTGGGGTTAGGGATTAGTTCCAGTGGATGCTGGCTGACGTTCTCTCCTTCTGAGGCTGCAGCAGTGGCAATTGGAATGGAGAGAGGGCCTCTCACCAGCTGCTGAGGCCAAGGCATGATGGAGCTATGTCTGGCTACTCTTCTCTCCCTTATAGTCCACAGCAGCGGCAATTGGGATGGAGGGAAGGGCTTTTATCAGCTGCTGGGTCTAGACAGGATGGAGCTATGCCTGCCTGTTCTTCTCTTCCTCGGAGGCCACAGCAGTGGCAATTGGGCGGGAGGGAGGGAGAGAAGAATTTCATCAGTTGCACTTGATCTGATCCTCACAAGAGCCCTTTGAGGTAGGTTAGGCTGAGAGATAGTGATGGGTCCACAGCTATTCATGGTCAAATAGGGCTTTGAACCCCAAATGTCAGGACCGGTCATTTTTCTGTTTAGATGCACCTTTCTGCTTCTTCCACCTAACCGGCTTCTAGAGGAAGCCAGAGCTTTTCAAAAAAGGACAAACAATCCAGTTTTTACCCCAATAGATTCTCCATGTAGGAAATTGCAGTTTACAAAAGGCATTTGCTGTCTGTCTGCAGAGTCTGTTTTCCTGCAAACAACAGAATCCCCCACCCCATCATACCATTCTAATTTAATTATTGGTGATAACAATAAAGATTGCCATCATTTTTCTGTTTCTATATGTTTGGAGGCAATCAGTGTGCTGAATAAACATGAAAAGCATCTAGTATGGTTTAGAATGAGGGGGAATAAGTGTTCAGTGTAAATTTTTATAGCATCTTACCCAGTTTATGTCTTCTAAACTTATACTTCCAGCAGAATTTACTGATACATAAGTTTTACAATATGGTGTGCAACTCAGAAAATGAAAACTAAGATGAGTATATTAAAATACTGTACACAAAGTATGCATATTAAAAAAAACATTCTGTTAGGGAAAGATCAGTTTAAAAAAATATGCACACTAGGAACAAAAGTAACTCACATAAAAATGCCCCTTTCCCCTCAAAGAGTCCTATCTGGAAAATGAGAAACTGAGCAAAATAATAATGAACTCCACCCACGCCAACTATGGAATTGCAAAATTCGGAGGGAAAATGTGAAAATGTGCTTGAATATTCTTCCATTTGTTTCCACAAAAAATACTTCAGAGTGTCTTCAGATGAATCTGGAGGCATGACTGTATTGTAGTTCTAACTATATTGTGTTGTCATTTTGTGCCTTCAAGTGTTTCTGATTTATGGTGACCACAAGGAAAACCTATCACAAGGTTTTCTGGGGCTGAGATTGTGTAATGCACCCAAATTCACCCAGTAGGTTTCCATGGCTGGGTGGGAAATTGAATACTGTTCTCCAAGATTGTAGTCCAATGCGCAAACCACTACAACACACTGGCTGTAAATACGTAAGTTAGCAGAATAAACCAGTATTTTGTTGTTCACAGCAAACATCTCTGGTGACCACATTCAAGACTGCATGCCGTTGCTCAGAAACTGGTAGTGTTTCCAACATGATGGCTGTATGGAAAGAAATTGTGGTGGTGAAAGCCTCGAGGTTAACCATGAAAAATTGAGGTAATTCATTGTTCTATAATATATTATCGTGTCGGGAATCTAGTTCACTACTTAAAACAGTAAAAACAAATGTAGATGGTTATTTTGGAAGGGAAATAATTTTTGATAGCATCTTTTTTTAAAGTTTTTGTTCTCATCTCTCTGAATAATAGCATGCAAGCTCAGCCTTATAATGCATATAAAAACACCATCATTATCACCATTACACTCATGAGCTGCTTCTTTTATATTTATACATCCCACTAGTGTTTGCACAGGGTTCTGTTCGCTTAAGTTTCAAGAGCATGTCATTAATAGTAATCCCAATGTTAGTATTAGTCCGCTGCTTTCGAAATCCATTCAGTCAGCTGAATATATCTGTCTATAGAAGACCTGTTCAAAGCCTCAAAAACACAACAGCATAGGATGATTTTGTAGTTGTTCTATATTTTTTAAGTAGTATTTGTGCCAAAACTTCTTCATAGCAGCAGTGAATATGGTGCCACTTCATGAATGCACTTTGGAAGAACTGAGCAAAAACATAAAAGACAATTCTATCAAAACTATTTTAAAGGCTAGAAACTATCTGAAAATAGTGGACTTGTACTTCTATTTTATGTGTTTTGGCAGAGCTGTGGAGTGAATCCAGTACATTTGGGTACTTCAGGTGACAAATCTTAATGGTCCTCATCTCCCTGGCAATAGTATATGATCATTAGGATGGCAATGTTTAATTAGTTTAATGAGTAGATTTATCAACATATTGGTAAATGCTGATTATAATGTTGGGACTGCAAAGCCCTATTGGAAGCTCATTTTGGTGGTTATCCAGTCCTTTAGACTTGGCAATCTAGCAACATTTGCAATGATAGAGTTCCACTGCTATCTTCCCTGACTATAAGGACATATCTTAACCAGCTATTTTTTCATGATACTACTTGCGATCAGCAGATGGAATTTGCCTGTTCATGACAGTGGTGGCCGTGATAAACCTGCTGAGCAAAACGAAAGATGAGATCTACCATTCAATGGAACAATATTGCAGCTCAGCAGCAGCTCAGTTTCTTTTTTAAAATTCGTATTTATTAATTTTGGTACAGTCAGGCTAATTCACAACAGGATAATCAACATTCAGGGAAGAAAAAGAAAAGAACTACACATTAACAATATATAGCTAAAGCTAAAACTAAGCTAAACTAGATTAAAATAAGTTAAAACTATAGCACACTACTAAAACTAAAAACTACTAACTACTAAA
This sequence comes from Ctenosaura bakeri, assembly GCA_948474755.1. Classification (NCBI taxonomy): domain Eukaryota; kingdom Metazoa; phylum Chordata; class Lepidosauria; order Squamata; family Iguanidae; genus Ctenosaura; species Ctenosaura bakeri. The sequence continues at coordinate 145,165 of CAOLHI010002553.1, read as the reverse complement.
AAGGAGCCCTGGTGGTGCAGTGGTTAAATGCCAGTACTGCAAGCCACAAGGTCGTGAGTTCGATTCTGCCGGGCTCCAAACCTCAGCCTTCCATCCTTCCGCAGGTCCGTAAAATGAGTACTCAGCTTGTTGGGGGCATGTATAGAAAATGTATCGAAATACATGCTGTTTCTAAGTTGTTCGCCGCCTCGATCCATATGGAGAAGCGGGATACAAATAAATAAATAAAATAAAATAAAAACACATTATTAAAACACTAATCACTAAGGGCATTTCTTCACTACACTGTTATAGTGCTATTACTCCACTTTCAACTTTCTATGGAATCCTGGGACTTGCAGTTTAGAAAGAGGCCTTTACAATTCTTAAACAGAGAGCTCTTTGGCCTCAGGAAACTACAAACCCTAGAATTCCACAAGATATTGAAAGTGGAAGAATAGCAGTATAAAAGTGTGGTGCAGAAATGGACTATGGCACACACACAAAAAAAAACTCTGAGAGCTCCCAAACTGTCATGAGAAAGAGAAGCCAATTAATAGAAAATGTATTACAGATCTAACTAAATTCAGCTTACTAGAGTTCAGTTTACTGCTAGTAACAATAACCAGAAATTATTCCATCATTAGGTTTCTTATTGCTCAAACAATCCATAAACAGTTTCAAGTTGTTCAGGAAGTCATCAGTTGGTTTATCTTTTAAAATCCATGTCAGTTTGGCATCCTGGACAAAGTCCATAATTGTAACAACCAATTCTTTTGTTGTTGATGCTTCGGTCTATTTCCAAGTTTAAGCAAACAACATTCTTGCTGCTGTTATAATATATTGAAGAAGTAGTCCATATTTACTATCCAATTTTTTATCAATAATTTTCAAGAAAAGTATTTCTGATGACATTGCAAATCAGCAGCAGATCAATTTCTACTGTTATAATTGACCAAGCTATGTCTCTTTTTTTGTAAAATACAGGAAAAGTCTTCTGCTGGAAATGCTGGTGTTTCATCTAATGTTCTGTTCACAGAAATTCAGCATGTTTTTTCCCTCATGCAAACAGCCTGAAAGCTATATTGAAAAATAAAGTATGAGTGTGGTGCTATCTTTTTTGTTATGTACATTTGTTGGAGGTTCCTCTCTGGCTTTTGGTACTCATGTGGAACTCCTATGGTTTCATCCAACTAAAGGCCTTTTTAATGCTATACTTCAGTCACACACACACACACGCATGTGTGTGTGTATGTATGCATATGTGTGTGTGTGTGTGTGTGTACGAATTTCCTTTCTTAAAAATGGAAGGAAATATCATTGGGCTTAACCAGATGTTGATTTATTTTAAGCTTCAAAACTTGTAGTTTAAGAAAGGATGGGTAATTACCCATGGCCTGGAGGCAGCACACCTCTCTTTGGAGTTTGAATGGTTATACTCTTGAACTCTAACACTGATTTTTTTTTAATTTTAAAAATGCTGAAAAATGTCCCCTCTGCAGGAAATAAATCAGAAGGCACTTCTACTTTTGAAAAAAAAAAAAGGATTACCTGTAAAAAGCCCTGGGAAGCACCTGGTGAAATTACCCACATAAGCCTTAAGAGTTCGTGGAGGAGCATTTTCAGAGTAGGAACCAAAAAAAATGGCTACACACTGCACCTTACCCACCCATTGATGAAGGGTTGTAAAGAATGGCCTGACTGATGGAATAGATTTTTAACTGGATTTGGAATAAAACAAAAGTTCTAATCTGTTGTCATTCCCTACGAAGTCGGAATTGTTCTTCTTGATTTAACTGTAATCTCATGGATAGAGTGAGACAGCAACAATGTGACAGTGATGGTGAAAAAAGGAGTGTAGTTCGGTATGAGAAATATAATGAGTTAGGATGTAAGTATTCCTCTTCTGCTTCACAGGATTCCAATGGCATTGTTTTTGTCTCCTGAGTTCCATATTGGGTTGTGAGACTGCTTTAAAAATTGTCCTGCATGAGATTTCCTGCATATTTCCTGAACGTACACACTTCCTTATTTATTTTTCTATTGCATGCATTTGCAACTCATTTGTAATGTATGCTTTTTTAAATCTATGGGCATTTCTGAAACAGACACAGAATTCTGTGCACAGTTTTGGCCCTCCAAAACACACCACACATTTCAGAAATGTACAGATTTCCAAGGCAAGATATGTTTTGTTCTGTTGCCAGGAAAAATAGATATTTCCATAAAGGTATGGAAACCAAACAAATGTCTTCTTCATCCTTGTTAATTAACTTGTGTTGGAAGAGGAGAGAGTTGTTGAAAAAGAAAACTATATTTCTAGAAATGTATACCCAAGTGATGACCTAGACTTCAAGCAGTATAAGAGAATTCAGTGTAAAATAACTTGAAAGGTATACATAACTTGCAGTCCTCTTCAAAGCAGCCTGAAAAGATTTCAGACTATGGTAATTTCTCTTTAGTCAAACTCATCTGCATTTCAGGCATGGAGGACAAGTGCATTTCCTTTGACTGGTTTCCTAAATTAATTTCTCTTAGGTAAGTTTCTGTTGAAATGCATTGCCTCTGAAACAAAAGTCAATTAATATTAGGTTCAAAGATGGTGTCTATCATTCAAATCAAAATATTCACAAGACATTAATTATACAGTTTTGCTGGAAGCAGGGCAGAACTGTCAGAGGAGCATGACAGCTCTTCTTTACACAAAGTCGTAAAGTTCTTGTAGTAGTTGATGAGGAACAGTTAACATCCAAATTCTAGGGGAAAAAACCCCCAGTAAAATCTAAAGAGGACCATCATTCTACCAATCAGTCTTGTATATGCATGAGTCTCAAATTGCCTCAGGTACTTCAAGCTCAGATCATTGTTAGCTTGGAAAATTAATTGTCATATTCTAAATTGACTGGAGTTGGTGCACCTTTTTTTGGATCCCATTATGCCATTGTAGAGATATTAATTCAGAAATAAGTCTTATTGACAATGGGATTCATTTTCAGATTCAGTTTTTAGCTCTGGAAGTCATGGGCATGAAAATCAAATAGGATTGGATTTCTTTTTGGGGTGGCTCCAGAGCTCTGGAGAGGATTATGGGAAATAGGGATTGGACCCAAACGAATATTTTTCATCTTATGTTTTGTTTAACTGGGTTTCCCTGCTGTTGAATAGTCAGCACTGGATTCTAAATTCAGGATCAGGGCTGTTGTTGGCAGTTATAATTACTTGATTATCCATGATTATTCCTCTTGGCTATCAAAGGAATGTCTTGCCAGGACAATATCTTCTGGCTGAATATTTCTTAGCTACCATTCTATGGAAGATCATGTAGCTAGGATGAGTGAGAATAGAGAATCCTTTCTCCATCCACTGTTTGTTAAGAAGCCTTAATGACTCAAATGAGTAATGTGAAGTTGTGTTATTAAAGTGATATTTCATAGTATAGTATAAACAACAAATAGTATAAACTACAAATCCCAGAATTCCACAGGATGTTGAAAGTGGAAATAATAGTTGAAATGGAAGTGGAAAATAATAGCACTATAACAGTGTAGTGTGGGAAATGGCCTAAGTTCAACGGAACTTACTCCCAGGTGAGTGAGCAGAGAACTGACTCCTTCATTATTTAGTTTAATCTTAGCAATTTGGTTTTGGGGGCGGGGGCATTTCAATATGAAGAAAAGCAAGTTTTATGGGGATAATACTGTGTCACCAGAAATGGATATTGACCAGTTTGCCCCATGTACATGTTGTTAAAGTAAATGAAAACAGACTGCTGATTCACAACTCTTGTAACAGCTTTTGATTTTTTCCATGGTAGACACTTTGGGGTAAATAAAGAAAAAGAAATATTAACCTTAACTTGCTCTTCTGCTCAAGGTGCTTGAATACCACAGAAATGTCAAATTGACAATTTAATCCAAGGTATTTATATTCATTTCCAACTTGCTACAAAGACCTTCAAGAGAGTATCCCATTTTTATGTGGATGATGTTGCCAGCTTTGAGAATAATAATTTACTAACTTCTGATGTTGTTTTGTGTAGAAAAAAAGAAACTGACATGTTGGAGGAGTATCATAAATATTGCAATAAAATGTCCAGTTGGTTTTTTGATCAGAATAATGGTAAACATGACTGAAGTTCCTTAATGAAACTGCTGTGTTGAATATTCACCAGCTTTCTTTCCCACTGGACATCATTGTAACATGTGGGACATCTTCTTAAAGCTGATCATGTTACTCCACTAAGATCAGGTAGTCTCATGGCATAGTACTGTAAAATTAATAAAATTACCAAGGGATTCAAGTGCTTATTTGTAAAATTTCATCCAGGTTCTGTTTGGTGCAGATGGAGCTTAACAAACAGTATTTCCCAGCCTATGACCTCCAAATATTAGACTACAACTAACAACCTAGGATCTTCAGAAGTTAAACTACAATCCCACCATCTCCAGTGAGTTGGCTAATGATTGCAAAGGCTGGAACTGCAGAGCAATGACATCTGGATGCCCAGCATTGCAAAAATCTCACCCGAAAATCTGACTGAATTTTTCAGAAGGAAGCCCTGGGATCTCTGAAATATTGCTTATTTGGTAATAGGTTGTGTCAAGCCAGAGTTCCAGGACCATGGACAGTTCCATGCTATCCAACTTGCTGATGATTGAGAATTCAACTGTGTCTTTTAACAATGGGTCTCAACGAGCTCTTGGCTGATTGATTAGACTTGTGTTGCAATCTTGAATTGGCCTCAGTATCACTGAGTTCCATATGATCCAAATGATTCATCCTCTTTTGTGATAGAAATCTTCTGGATGTTTTGTTATGGTCATGACATTGAGAGGTCTTTCAGGTGAAAATGACATTTAATAGTTTCTGAGCAATATGTGGAACAAGAATATTACAAAAGTCCTAGGATTGTACCTTGAATAAAGATGACTGAGACAATTCATTTTTAAAATGTTAGTGAAAGTAAGTTTCAGAATATAGTCTGAATGACAATGGGTAATGAAGAAGTTAGCAAGACTAATTGTTTTTGTATGGAAGTACCAAACTTTCAGATTAAATTACTGTGTCAGGTTGTCTGACTCATGCCATGTATGATTTATGTGAAGGGGATGATTCAAATCATTCACCGTGACTTGATAGGAGTTGACACAAATCACCACAGTGTAATGACTCTCATGGTACATCAGACTGATGTAGAATTATAGAACTGTTTGGGGCACAACAGGTCATCTGTTTGATCTTTCAGTGCCCTCAGACATCTGTCCTCAGATGCTGGCAAAGAGGAAGCAAGTATGAAGACGCTGAAGAGCTTGAATTAAAATTTGAAGTATACCAGGCTGAGAGAACCCAGTCACTATTACAATGGAGGTAGGGTTTGACAAGTTCTAAATCTAAGTTACTTTGAAAAGTAATCCGAGCTATTTCTGATTTGGAGAGAACATTCTCTCTCTCTCTCTCTTCTCTCTCTTTTTCCCCTGAACCAATCCGATACAAGCCCAAAGGAAGTTGTCCTTCTCATTTAAAAGTTCACTTCAAATCAGGAGATTCCACAAATTCTCTGTGTTTCAGATTGTTATAAATTACTTTCTTGCTCAAAAGTTCTTGTATGCTAACACTAAATATTAGGAAAGTTTGTATGAAACAGAATAGGTATTGGAGGGGCAGATTAAATTATTACAAAGTCAAAAAAAATAAACATAATGAATGTATGCAATTTTTGCAATTTGCTACTGAACTTTAAGAGTTACTTTTAGAACCTTGCTGAGAGATTTCCCCCCTTAATGAAATGTCTTTGACCCTCCCCCTGAAATTTGAAATTATACTTATGGGTGGTTTTGTTTCCTTCTGCTTCATTTAAACTGATTTTTGTAACTACTATTCTCTTTACTTATTCTGCAGATTTGAAGTATTAATTATCCACTTTTGCCAGGATCATTTTATTCAAAGTAAAAAAAGACTGATGGCTACCTCTATAATCTGGCACTGTGGGAATGCATACTTTGTTTTCTGATATATTGCTCTATTCTTTCATCATTCAGTGAAATAATATAAATTCATTAAATGCCCATTAGAGTAGCCAGAACAATGTCCTCAAAGATAAATGAACACTTTTATTTATCACATTCATGCATTTTCCATTAGATGGTGTTCGAGCTTGGTTCACATATACAGTTTTCTCATTTGATTATCCAGTGAGGTTTTGCAAGTGTGAATGGCCCATCAACATATAACAGCATAGATATAATTTTCAACTTCTAGAGTGTCACAGCTAGACTGGCCACTGGATTCTAGAAACAGAAGTCCTTCATTGAATACAGAAAGACTGTCAGGCAGGGGTTGTGATCTGGATGCATACTTGCACAAGTTCATGATATTCTTATCATAAGTCCATCAAGGGATAGCTTAATCTGCTTTCTTTTTTCAAAGAGACATTTGTTACTCCATTTCAAAACAACAACAAAAACAACACACTTTTCCTCTGACTATATCCTTCATAAATGCTATTGCAGCCCCATTTCATATCACAACTTGTACCTAAAGACTGTACCCTAAACATCTGTGATCTATGTCTCATTGTGCCTGCACAGCATAAGAGATTTGTATTTGTTCCTATCTGTTTAGGGGCCAGCATCTGAAGCTGCATTTCACACTGAGTCTTGAAAAGGAGAAATAATAGAAAAAGGTAGATTTAGCATTTGAGTTCAAAGCAGCTTTCCCCTTTTCCCCTGGGGAAATTCTTTAGGGAATCCTTCACCAGCACAAAACACATTAATAGATCTGACAGTTACTGTAGAACAGGCTGCAAAAACAGACTGTCCCTTATCCACTAATAGCTGCACTGGTTGCTAGTTTTAGCGCAGTGTTAAGATTTGAGTAGGTGTTTAGGGACCAGACTGGCAAGTCCCCTTTTTTATGCTTCAGGTGTTAGCAGAATTCTCATTAAGACAGGTCAGTTTGTTACAGCTGAGGCCAGTAAAGCTATTCTACCAAAAGAGAGAGCTCCCCAATTGCTTTCCAATATTAATGGAAAACTCAGCCACTATGATTATGTCTTCCAGAGTTTTCTTTTTCCTTTATTATATTTGGGTTTATTTGTGTCTTCTGCACTTGAAATTGGGCTAATGGCCCACCAGATTTTGCACAGAAGTGATATAACATAGTATGCTAATTAATTATCTTATGGACAAATATAAATGTTCCTCCTTTGTTCTGGCATGTCTGATTTGTGGAAATCTCCCTGGACATCTATCTTTCTTTTGGCCTGGGCTGAATAAAAGGTTATTGAATAAAAGACAGTGGCTTTCATGGTCTTACTTTAAGCAAAGATAGTGGACACACTTTAATATCTTTTATTTTGCATCTATATTTCTTCTTCTCTCCTAGCTTCTATCACATAATATTTCCCTTTTTCTTTATTCCTCTACTCAGTCCACAGATTCTTCTCCTTCTTATCAAAGAAAGCTAGATAAAAATTAAAGTGATAGTGGCACCAGTGGTGCCAATGGTGATAACAAGAATAATCCTGGTGTGACCCAGGATTTGGTGTGACCCAGAATTTGGATCAGGATTTGCCATCCTATAAGCCAATGCTTTTCTAACTATCTAATACAGGAGATTGGCAAGTTTTGTTTTCTCATATGCCAGGGACTGGCACCATATTTATGCCCATTAGCTATAACTCTTCCTTTCTTTCCTGGAGACCCACCACAGACAGGATAACTGATGACTTACAGTTCAGACTGGCACTGGTCCACATACCGCCACTTATAGCTATGAACCATGGATGTTGACTTTGCTCATTCCAAATTAATTGACTCCTAAAACTCAAGTCTAAATGTTGGGAAGGGATTGTCTAAACCTGGAGCTTGTAGGCACTCAGAACTGAAGATATCAGATAAACCATTTGAATGGGAAATAGAACTGGATTTCTTTCAAATTAGAAATTAACTGGAGTGTCATTCTCAATAAACAGTTCAGCAATAGGCTTCTCCTTGTCATTCTCTGAATATAAAATTGTTGAAGTGTACAAAAAGCCGAGAGATGCTCTCATGTCTTTTGAGCAGATCCAGAACAACACTGAGCAGTAGTGAAAATAGTTCAAAAGGTGAGAGAAAGAGACTGAGACTTTTTCTGCAGGTTACTGGATCCCATCGGTGTCCCATGGGGATTCTGGTTGAGCGTCTCTCAGGAGGGGAGCATGGCAGGAGTGCTCCCCTCTTCACCAGCTCCCTGCGGGAACAGAGGAGTCATGATGGCAATGCCTCTTCCTTCCGTAGCATAGCTGGAAACTGTCCCAGGCTGCACTGGGGCAGGAAGCATGGCCATTGTGCTTCCTGACCCTCCACAGCTCAGGTAAGTGCAGGAGAGTGGCAGGAGGGCTGCACGATTGACAGTCATTGGCGAGTAAAACCCATCAATGATTTGTCATGGAATTGCACCAACTGGAGACAGGAAAATGACAGGGCATGGACAACAGTGTGCATAAGCGTTGCCTGGGTCTTGTCCTTCTCTTGTCCCCAAAGTGGGATGACAACATCCTGCAGAAAGGGCTTGAGACCTCTGGCTTCTACATTCAGTACTGTGCGTCATGGTGGTCTTCTTATGCTACAGCATGCTAGGTGGACTAGAGAACTAGAGAATTGTACTGTTTACTTATATCCTCTGGGAAATAAGCTCACAACAGCTTGCTGTTTTGGAAAGATTCACAGCTACGAGTCAGAGATGATCTTTTGGAAGATGGACTAAAAGCTACAGCGAGTGTAGATTTCTTCTTACAAATATCATTCAAACTTTGAATCCCCAGTGATTTTTTTTCTTCATAATATCCAGTTTACATACATTCTTGGAGACATGAATTTGTGTAATTTCAGTTCAAGAACAACGTATCCATACCTTGTTGCTTGGTTCAATTGATACTTTAACATCATGCTGAATCAAATCTTGAATGCCACAGGCAGATATAATGTAAGCCTAATTTGAAGAAATTAATGGAGAGTAGGGGAGCAGGATTTGGCCTTCACCCAGAAAAGAAAAATAGGCAAAATAAACCTGGCTGTTTTCCTCTTTCTATGAGAGTTATGTACTCTCCCCTGTGTTAGTAGTATTCTATATTTTTAAAGCTTTGCATATACTCAGCTGGACTGGACTGCAGCATAGCTCTGCAATCATGAAAATTATCAAGCCAGGGCAGACTTCCAGACTTGAACTATATGTTCTTCAGCCAAGGTCCTTCAAGTTATTTGCTGGTGCTAGGAATCTGAAATGCATCAGGCAGAAGATACTGCTCTATTGAGCAGGCAACCGTGGAAGGGCAAGATCCTAGTTTTTATCTCAGACCTGGCCAGTTTAGAAACCTAATGTTCTCTGTCCAATGCAAGAATGAAGGATGCATGCCAGTATTTATTTTATGTAGCTAAAGAGGCATTTAAGGTAGCTTGGCTTCAGATCACAGCTTATAACTATTAAAGAACTTGGAGAAGTTGTTCTTGTTTCCATGCTGCTTCAAAATGTCTGAAATGAAATTTTCATATCTTTCTCTTTCACAAGAAATGGAAATTTGCAAGGCAGGGCAGGTTTAATTGTGATGAAATATGGTAATAGCGGTCTACTTCATATTTTATGAAAAGCTTGAGAGGAAGGAAATATGGTAATTCACTTTCTGTCCTCACAATTTTGCCCTGTGTGAACTAATCAATTTATAAAAATTATTGATCTTTTTTATTTACTATCTATCAGCCATTTTGTTTTCCATCTTTCTTAGCAAGATTGTAATCTCAGTGGGGCTGGGATGTGCTTTTTTGTTTACATTTCTATACAAAGCGCCAGAGATGTGGCTATCAATATGTTAAATGGGAACAAAACAAAAGTGACACCTTTGCCAATTGACTCTTACTACCCATTTCTATCACTGTTGTTTCGAGAATCATAACCCTGTGCTGATGCAAAGCATCCGATGTTACAGCAGTTCACATTTCACTTGTGTCTAACTTTTTGAAAGTGGTTATGTAATAATAAATGGACTGGGATTTGATTGAAAGGGAGAGTTCAAACTGCAACAAATGTTTATTCTTTGAATATTGTAAAAGATTACTTCTTGTTCAGCTGGTACAGTCTGTTAACTGAATGGCACTCTCTGTGTTCTGTGTTCTCTTTCACAATGAAGTACTTCATTTTCAGGGGCGATTTCCTCTGGAAAAATAGCCTCTCAATTTCAGGCTTCTTTTGAAAACACTTTTGTATCCCTTCCCTTGCTGTTCTTTCACTGCATCTACATGATTCTCACAGAGCTTCATAACAAACACTTTTTGTCCCCTCCCCATCCTTTGACAGCGTGATAGACTCTAAAGACAATTTGAAAATTTATTCTCACAGTGCAAACAGACATTCTCTTACTTCAATGAAGAGTAGAAAGTTTTTCCTTCTTTTTCAAAAGCTGAAGTGTACCCAGTACTGCCCACATCCAGACTTACTACCCCCAAATAGGTGCAGAGAGGATTCTTGTTTTCCCAACCCCATTTATAAACTTCAGGAATCTTAGCAGCCCTCTCAAAGTTTGAGAAATCTCAAAAGCACTGCTTTGGCTCTCTCCTGTTTCCCAACTTTTTTTTTTTTTTTTGCCTCAGGGACCCTAGCAGCAGTGCCCTGGAGAGTCGCTTCCTTTCTCTAGCTCTTTGAAAATGATCTCCCCATGAGTTATGGCAAATTCCTTCTCCCTTTCCCCTTTTTCTGTTTCTAGCAAGCCTCTCATTTGGAAATTTCACTTTAAATTGGCCACTGCAAGTTGAATGATTAAAAAAAATTATCAAGATTTTCTTGTCTTTTTTTGACTTTTTTGGTTTTTGCCCAACCCCCCCCCCATTCAGAATTTCAGCTTGAAACTCAGCATTGCAACTTGAGCAATAACAAACAGCACTTGATCAGAATTTGAGGCATCTAGAATGATGTGGTCCGACAGTTGTTGGCTGACAGACAGAATTTCTGTCTCTTGTTACAGAAAATTCCAATCTAGAATTGATTCTTCTGTACAGAAAGCACAGCAAAGGACGCTAATTTTTTGTCAACTATTTTATGCCTGCTTTTAGTGGGTATGGATGGATATTAATCTTATTCTAATAACACATCTATTTATGTCTTTAGAATCAGGGCCCACATAAGATTTTTTGGTACCTAAGCAAAATAGAAAATGATATCCCCCTCCTCCTCCTCATTCCATTTACAGAAGCTGGACAGCATGGCAATTGAATATTTCTTCATAACTGGCTACATTACTTCACTTGCAGGCAAGAAGTTATCTTAGAGAGTAGAAGATAGGCAGTACATGTACTCTTTCCTCTAACAATTTTCTGCCACTCCCTGGTCCTAGAATCTGCTTTCTGATGTAATACTCTCATTTTGCCTAAGGGTACAGCTAAGATTGCTCATAGTTTACTAAAAAGGCTGAGTGAAGAAATCTTAAATGGGTGGAACTGGAATAACAGCATATATCTCCAGTAACTGACTCCAGTTACTGCATCCTCTGAGCTGGGAACCATTCAGATCTCTGAGGATATCATACAAGGTCAGTGACTTGCATAGGCTGTGCTGCACAACTGAAACAATTCCAACCAATTCTTTTACATGGCCTGTCTCACCCTGAACCCTTATGGGCTTGTCTCTTAAAGAGACCACCTCTGGACCATAGCCCAGTTTCCTTGGCCATGGAAATACAATCTCTTCTCTATACAATGGCTGTTAAAAAGATCTCTGACTGGTGTTCACTGGTTCTGGAGGTCATAAACTTTGCTCAAATGCGCCTCTACCATGTTGGTTGAATTCTGATCGGAGCTTGGGGCTATTACTCTTTAAACTACAATTCTCAGAATTCAGTGGCTATGCTGGTTAGAGATCTGATGAGCTGTGGTCCCAGAAAGTTACTTTTCAAAGCTCTGGCTCCAAGAGCCTATACTTGTCTTTTGCAAGTACGATAGAGCTTGACTGATATTTGACATTAGAAGGGGGCATATGAATGTACATATAATTCGTCTCCCCTGCTCATGTAACCATGTGCAGCAGGGGGGCACTTTTGCTGGCCTCCCACAAGGGGAGACATACAATCACTATGCGACAAGTGTTGTGTGGTGGGACAAGGAGGGGGCGAAGCCTGCAGCCCCCTTTTAGGGCTGCACTGCCCCCTCTTCAGCCTCTTTGCTTGCCGGTGACCCACTCTATGGATTCATTGTAAGATTACTGGTTGCTTTGGGGTTTTTGTCGCCTACCCTACACTGTGCCAAGGGATTGGGCAATTGGCTTCATAAGGTGGCATTTTTAACCAGGTTTTAAATAAGTCTCCATGGCTGGGGGGGGTGTCTGAGGGTTTTGCTGAGTACCTGTGGCACCTTTTGGTTGGTTTAAGGGGTTCACCTTCCAGAAAAAGGCCAGCTGAAGTTTTAACCCAGCCTCATGGGTTGGCTTCGGGGCCTGGTCCCTCTCCCAAGGGGGGCTGGAGAAGAGGTCTGGAGGTGACCCTTGCCTTAGCCTACCCATTCCGTCAACCCCCTTTCTTAGGTCACAAGTTCAAAATCAAGTTCAAGGTCAAGTTCAAATTCAAGCCTAAGTTTAAGTTCAAGTTCGTTACTAGCTCTATGTTAATTAGGCATACATTAATAAATTGCCCTAATTCAACCCAAGCCCTATGTGTAGTCTCTTCATTTCATGGGTTGGGCAGCAACTTAAGTTGAGCAGCACTACCCAACTGTTACTCAGTCACTGGAATTTATGCATTACACCCTTTATTGGTTTTTCTGAAATTGGCAATCAGTTTATTCTGCAGAAATCTTTAGGCATTCTTGGTTCTTGGGTTCAGATTGTTGCATGAACTCTTATACTCAGGAACTGAGCTGCTGTTCTGTCACTGGAGTCATTTTCATTTGACTTACTCAGGGCTAGGGATATGTGTAATTTGCATTTGTCAGTGCAAATGTTTCTAGATAGGGTTTGAATATTTGGTTTATTTTGGTCAACTGGAACAACTTTCCCAAAATGTTGGTTTGAAGAATGCAGATTGTTTCTAATTGGAATTTGGTCCTAGGATGGATAGTTTAACCTCCCTTTGTCCATGCTATCCTGAAGAGTCTCATTGCTAGAAGTATTTTGGACATCAAGAGAGAAGTCTGTGCTGATTTACTGTACTGTACTGATGCAGTGTTCAGGATGAGTTTAGCACACTGTTGCAGATCATAATGCTATGCTTCTATTGCATGCCATCACAATTGCTTTAAAGGCCAGAAGTTCCAAGTTCATTCTTCACATGTCTAACTTAAAAGATCAGAAGTAGGTGATGGGGAAAAAAAAAACTTTTTCTGAGGCCCTGGAGAGCTATCCCAGTAGATAGCACTGCTATAAATGGGTCAACAGTATAAAGCAGCTTCTTATGTTGATGGGGACAGTGAAATCCTTATTCATCCTGGCATTAGCCACCATCTTCCCTTTGTGTTATCTAACTTTGGAAGAGACTTTTTTTTAGGTCTTTACCATTTTCTTGGAATGTTACCATTCTGAATCATTTTGTCAGTCCATTCTTATTGCCAGATTTTTCCAAGTAAGTAACCATCTCAAAATAATGGTACTTTGTCCTTTGTAAAGTGCCCTTGACTCTTTTCAAACTAGGCTTGACACCTTGGGAGTCAGGATGAATGATTATCTCAGTTTTGACTTCTAAATTTTTTTTTATCTTCCCTGATTTAACTTCATTTTACTCCATTACTAAATCAATGTGTTACTTTAAAAAAAAAAAATCCATCTGAAAACACACTGAAACTTTATACAAATGTTTGCATTTCTGTATGCAATGTTGCATACTTCTAACATTTTTGTAAACAAATCTTTAATATAGTGGTCTTTTTGCATATTTTTACAACTATACACATGCTTCCCCTATTTATAATCTGGAGTTTGCAGTTGAGGGAGGGGCATTTAGAATTCTCAGCCAGGGAGCTCTTTGGCCTCAGTAAACTACACACCCCAGCCTTCCATAGGATGTTGAAAGTGGAATAATAGCACTATAACAGTGTAGGTCAGAAAGGCCCTAGGTCTCAAGGACCACAAAATCAAAGATCTTAAAGACTGAAACATGCATAATCAATGGTCATGTTTGTGTGTGTGGGAGTGAGTCTAAGGTCATTTCCATATTAGACTGTTATAGCGCTATTATTCTGCTTTCAACATCCTATGGAATTCTGGGCTTTGCAGTTTAGCACTATAACAGTCTAGTGCAGAAATGGCCCAAGAGCTGTATTCTTTAAAACAAACAAACAAAACAACCCATGTTTTCTCACCCATTGCTGAAGAATGCAGGTGCTTGCACTCTGACTAATTTGGGCTCAAATTATGGAGGTGAGATCAAGATTTCTATCCCAGAGACAGCACTGAAAGCCTTTCATGCAAAAATTAGACAAAATCTGAAATGATACTATCACTAATACAAAATATGACTACTATGGTAATTTTTCAAATATATTTAAATTTAATATTAGTGTTAGTAAGCAATGCATATTCTGTTACGTTGATGACAGCAAATAGAAAGTCCATCTTTTTTATAATATAGGACCATAAATAATTTCCCAGACATTCTCAATGATTTATGCAATGTCTATTTTTAATGAAAATTATGCTTGATAGAATAGCCTTCTTTGGGTTTGGCTGCACACAGATGTACTGTAATGGAAATTAGGTCCTATTTATTTTTTAAAAAAGTGTATAGCTGATTCATCACTTGCTTTTGGCAGGTTTCATGCCATCCACTGCAATCAATGAATAATGTGGGAAATTGTCACTTTGCTCAAACAGGTTTTTCCTATATTACCCACTGTGAATCAAGATTATTTTGAGCATTTTATTGCCCAGTCCTCTAGATGGCTATGCAGAAGAAAGTTCCATTGTATTCAAAGAGGCTCACTTCCAGGTAACTGTACAACAAATTAAAATCTCTGCTCCACTGGAGCAGAGGGGTAATATGATCTTGATTCTGTCCATTAGGCCAAACTGCTGTATACCTTCCAAATTTCAGAGACTTCTGGGCATGAATCAGGAGTTAGAAGTAGTTTCTGGTAGACCAGTGTATTCAGGAAGATAACAGTGAAGCCAACCAAACTAATTCTGCAAGCAACAGAAAGTAAATGTGTGAAGTACATGTCTCCGGAGAACATAAGCAGTGAGACAAACCACAGGAAATAATTGCATTTGTATCATTAAGAAAACAGTGGTCCTTTCTTATAGCTGAGGAGGAATTCAATGTGGCAGAAACATGTCTGCCTAAAAAGGAACCAATGAATTGCTTGTGGATTTGTTTTTAAAAGACGGGAATTCAGTAATAATAAAGAATGTTCAAAAACATGCAGACTACCTTTCCTTCTTGCTGAGGAACTGTAGTTGTCATGGGTGCAACTATGGGATGATTCCCTCCCCCCATACACACTAAACAGGCACCAATAGAAATGAAGGTGGACATGGATACGATGGAGGTGGTCCTGTGAGGCCTCTCCCTAGACTGCAAACCCCAGGATTCCATAGGATGTTGAAAGTCAAATAATCGTGCTATAACAATCTAGTGAGAAAAAGACCTATGTTACAGTAGAGGAATTTTGGTGACCTCACTAAACATGAGGTGAAGTTTTAGACTGCTGTTTTGCAAACTAGGTTGCCCAGTGAGTTATTTATTTATTATTAAGACTATTTGTTTGTTGCCTCTCAGCCAACTAGAACTCCTACCTGGGAAGAAATACTTCAAAAGCAAATATAAATGGGTTGTTGTGGGTTTTCGGGCTTTGAGGCCGTGTTCTATTAGTATTTTCTCCTAGAAAATACCAATAGAACATGGCCTCAAAGCCCGGAAATCCCACAACAACCGATGGATTCTGACTGTGAAAGCCTTCAATTTTATGTCATATATAAATGATTTTTAAAAACCAATTTTAAAAAGCCACAAAATTAAAACATTAACAGAAGTCTGGTTTTAAGGACCAAAGACCATGAGGAAAAATACAGTCTCGGCTGCCTCCCAGAAGCTAAATATGGATGGAACCAGCTTGATTTTCCTTGGGAGGGAATTCCATGACCAAAGTGTTGCTGCAGAGAAAGCTTTGCATATGTGCTCACCAACAGAAGCTCCAGGTGGGAGTCTATGTTTCTAGATTCCTGAGGTGTTAAGACACCTCCAAGTGCCTGACCATTGGCTATGCTGACTTGGGCTTCTAGAGGTTGAAGTCAAACACCTGTGTACCCAACTTGTTTTAGAACGGAGGTGGGAAAATTCTCAAAACTGATGGTTGTTTATGTCTTTTACTGGACTTTGCAATCCACCCCCCAAAAATTGTTTTGAATTTATTTACTTTTTCTCAAAATGCCCACTGCACCTTCTAGAGGGAAATTTCACTGCAGTTTTGGCCCTCTCTGGACTCTTTTGAGAACAGATTTTTTTTCTTTTTTAAAAAAAGATACATAAATTATATAGAGTTATCTATTTATGTAGATTAAGATAGAAGATCAATAGAAAAATAAGAAATAAAAATAGAATTAGTTGTTGGATAGGTATATAAATTTATAGGTATATAGGTATATACTTTTGATTGTATATAATTCTTTCTGTTTCTTATATATTTATAAAAAGAAAGAATGATTATTTGTAAATACTGTTTGTTATAACTTTAATAAAAATAAATTTTTTTAAAAAAGGAAGTGACTAGAACTTATTTCTGGTTTTGAGAAAAGGCTTCCTCTTTTGGAAAGCTAGACAGTATTGGAGTTCACAAGCAGAGTAATAAGTTGGCAAGACAGAAGCTGAACAACCAGTCCCATGCCCCCCCCTACACCTGCAACATCTGGCAGAGGGGGAAAATGAGCTTAGTTTTCTTTGTAAAATATATGAAAGTAGTTTTATATACCATACTTGTCCATAAATCAAATATATGGTCTTATGGAGGAGAGAGAGAGAAGAGAGAATATGGCTGCCAACTGAAGTGGTACCGAAAGAAAGTGGATACAGTACAGAAAAGAAACAAACAGAAAGTTTGTTGAGTCCCACTCTGAGAGAAAGACAGCATATTAAATAAATAAATAAATAAATAAATAAATAAATGCTGTGCCTAAACTCTTATATAATAGCTTGCAACCTAGCATTTAGAAAATATAGACATATTAAAGTTTGCTGACTCTAAGAGCATGAAGTGTAACATCTGGAAGAGAAACATGGGGAAATTGTTTATCAGGCCTCCCTGAGGAGTGTCTGTGGGCTGCAGATTCTCCTGAGGTCCACAGAAATGGCCTTGGGGAATCACATGCAGCCTTCAGGCCATCCCTTCTCCATCCCTACTTTGAACTGTGAGTCCTTCAAATCTTTGGACTATAATCCCCGTCCCCACCCAGCCTGTTCCATTGGCTATAATGGGTAGGTCTGATGGGAACTGTAAGCCAAAAGATTTTGAGAGCCTAATGTTACTCCCTGCTTTGGAATGAGAGGAATTCCTTCCAAAAGATTGGGAAGGAAGTAATTTTTTGGAGAAATTGTGTGTGTGTGTGTGTGTGTGTAACTTGGCTTAGCTTAGCTTAGTTTAGTTGACAGGAGTAGTTATGCTTTTTTTCCTGTCTTTATTATAATAATAATTTTTTAAAAAACCTGCCTTCCACTCATAATAATGGCAAGGCTCTCCACAGCCTCTCACTATGATGTAGGAGGATATTTGTGAGTTAAAAAAACTATGCCAGCCCTCATGGGGGGAGGGGGAAGCACCCCCCTTAACTTTTTTGGAGTCATTCAGGGAGATGCTGGTGAAGGGACAATGACAAAGATTATATGTATATGTGCTTGAAAATCAAGGGGTGGCAGTATTTGCTCATAATGAAAGCTGTTACCTTCGGAAGACTCATACTCAAGGCTTTAGGCAAAGCCCTGCCTTGATTTAATCTCATTTGTATAGTACATGACATTTTTTAACAAGAGCACCAATATTCACAGTCTAGGTATATGTAAGTCAGTTGCCAACATTCTGTTTTACCAAGGAATATAACTCCGAGTGGGGCTATGCACTTGGTTCATAGTGCCTCTCTAAGAGTTCTGTGGAACCAGTGCTAGAATCTGTGTCCACTCTTCTGAGAGCAGGGATGTTTATATCTATCATATCTGCATCTCTTTATTTCACTTCCACATTCAGCCTGTTCATGCTTCCAGCCTTTGTTGCTGTTTTTCAATTCAGCGACACAATGGGGAGATGTGTTTTGAAAATGTGCACATTTTTGTGCATGTTTTTCAAATTAGACACATAGCTTCTGCTTACATACACACTATGTTGATCAAAATGTGCTTGTTCTGTGTTTTTGCACTCGTTTGAAATGTTCACCTTTTTCTATGTGCATTTTTCAAGTATCTATATTTTCTCAGACATGTCTGCATGGGATGCAAACTAGATCTCATCTACATTCATTACAGATTGATAATAACAGCTTATTTCCCACCCATGATTTCCCAAGAGCACCTCCCACTGAGTTTACTGTGATCAGGTTCAGTGGCTCCTTTGGCCACTGTTGAGTGTGCCAACTTTGCTTGTCACAGCAGACATTGGGATCAGCAAGGACAGTGAGCAGATTTAGCTTTACAGTAATGCATGAAGCAAGGAGTATAGGACAGAATGCACTGAGCATGACGGGAACAAGTTCAAAACTCTGTTTCTCTCCTTCTCTTATTAGGTATCTATCTATCTATCTATCTATCTATCTATCTATCTATCTATCTATCTATCTATCTATCCATCCATCCATCCATCCATCCATCTATATCCGTCTGTAGCTTTTATCTTGCAAGTTTCAGATCACATGAGCCCTTGAGATGATCTACAACTAGTAGCAACAGTGACAACAAAGTAGAAGACAACACATTAAAACTAGTGTTGAACTGAAGTTTTTTAATGAAGAAACTTTGTCTGAATTGGGGTAAAGGGCCTTTTTGGTGGTTGCTGGCTGCACTCACTCAATCCTAGCATGCACCTTCTTTGTAGCACTGGTTTCATATACATGAGAGGAGTGATGCAGGATCAGACCACCATCTTGTTTTTCACATTGGCTAACTGGATTCCTCTGGAAAGCCCACAAATGAAATACAAGGGCAATAGTCCCTTCTCCCTTCCTCCACCAACAACAATAGCACATTGCCCCTAATCCTGGAGACAGCATTTGGATGTCATGATTAGTAGTCTTGTCTCCCCCATGAATACATCTCACAGAATCATAGAATCATAGAAATGTAGAGTTGGAAGACACCACACGGGCCATCCAGTCCAACCCCCTGCCATGCAGGAACACCCTCAAAGCACTCCCGACAGATGGCCATCCAGCCTCTGCTTAAAAACCTCCAAAGAATGAGACTCCACTACACTCTGAGGCAGCATATTCCACTGCCGGACAGCCCTGACCGTCAGGAAGTTCTTCCTGAGGTTCAGGTAGAATCTCCTTTCCTGCAGCTTGAATCCATTGCTCCTTGTCCTGGTCTCTGAAGGAGCAGAAAACAAGCCCTCTCCCTCCTCTACATGGCATCCCTTCAGATATTTAAACATGGCTGTCATGTCTCCTCTTACCCTTCTCTTCTGCAGACTAAACATCCCCAGCTCTCTAAGTCTATCATCATAGGGCATGATGTCCAGGCCCCTCACCATTTTGGTTGCCCTCCTCTGGACTTGCTCCAGCTTGACCATGTCCTTCTTGGATTGGGGTGCCCAGAACTGGACACAGTATTCAAGATGAGGTCTAGCCAAAGCAGAGTAGAGTGGTACCAGTATCTCCTTTGATCTAGACACCATACTCCTATTGATGCAGCCGAGAATTGCATTGGCTTTCTTGGCCGCTGCATCACACTGCTGACTCATGCCCAGCTTGTGGTCTATGAAGACTCCTAGATCCCTTTCACACGTACTGCTATCCAACCACGTGTCCCCCATCCTATATTTCTGTATTCTATTTTTTCTACCTAAGCATAGGACCTTACACTTCTCTCTGTTGAATTTCATTTTGTTAGCCTTGGCGTAGCTTTCCAATCTGTCCAGGTCATTTTGAATTTTGATCCTGTCCTCTGGTGTATTAGCAACCCCTCCCAATTTGGTGTCATCTGCAAATTTGATGAGCATACCCTCTATTCCTTCATCCAAGTCATTGATGAAGATATTGAACAGCTCCGGTCCCAGGACAGAACCTTGTGGCACCCCACTAGTCACTTCTCTCCAGGATGAAAAGCAGCCATTTGTGATCACCCTTTCGGTTTGGTCGGTCAACCAATTACAAATCCAACTAACAGTAGCCCTGTCCAGCCCGCATTTTACTAGCTTCTTTGCAAGAATGTCATGGGGAACTTTGTCTCATCCTCCTCTGAAGCCAAATTAGTGGTCATTGCTACATCTCATGGATCTTGGAGTCAGGCCCCCAGAACTGGTTTTAAGGTATGTGTATGGAATGACCATTAGTAGGAGAGTGGTTATTAATTTTGCTTACTTGAAAAACACAAAATATATTGTGCTCCCTCCCTCTTTTCACCTTTTCTTAGTGCTTGTGATTGATAATTGCTTAGTGCTTCTGATTGATAATCGCTGAGGGAATATGACTACATAGGTGTCTTGATGGTTCAATGCTACTTGATCATTTTGAGGGGATGCTCAGTCCCTCTAGTCTATGCTTGAGGGGGCTCATGTGCCCCTGACCCCCATCTGAGGTCCATTGACTGAGCATCATCTGAAAAGAAAAGGTAGCCTCAATTTTTGCACAGAATGTCTATCTGAGCAATACAACTTGATGATGTAGCATCACTCACTTTGGGGGAAATAAATTCTGCCACCATGGTAGCTGGCTACTGGAATGGTGGCTGACAAAAGAAGACCTTCTCATTAAAAAGAAAACCTCGTTGAAAACTGTCCTTTTTGATTGCATGAAGATGAGGTGCTTCAGCTCATCTCTAACAAAAAGTACAAAGCTGTCTAGCACTAATGTGGCCATCTATTATTTGCCTCAAAAAGAAGTGTAGACATGGGCTGGTGGTTGGCCCTTTACTTTTCCTTTCAAATTCACATTGCTCCTCCTTCTCTGATATATCCCTCTATATGAGGTTATTAGTGTGTCTGGTCCCTGGATGATGATGATGATGATGATGATGATGATGATGATGATGATGATGATTTCCCCCCTCCTCCTCCTCCTCCTCCTCCGAGCTTTCCATAATTGTGTTAAAACTCCATGGCACTCACATCTAAGTCTTCACATTATCCTAGAACACTGGGGAGTGTCCAGAATTTACACACCTATTAATACCACAAAACTGCTGATCCTTTGTTAATTGCCAGACTCTGAAACTCCACTCCAGTGAAATCTACACCTTCCTGATATAGTGAAAGTACTGTTGTTATTTCCCCCCTTTCCTTGCCTTTATCTCTGCTTGAGAATTAAATTAGATTTGAGATGCATCAAGATGCATGGCACATCCTACGTCTGTTTATTATACACTGTATTTGACAACTTAAAAATGACATTCATTGTTAGTCTTTAGAAGCCATCCAAGAGATTTGTTTACAAGCTGCCAGCTACCATTAAGTTGAATTATGTGCTTATGTGGCCTTTGATAATGCCAATTTTATATACAATGGCTAAAGCCAGCGCTTTTAATATTTAGGTGGCATAACCAGGTTGCTTTGGGATAAAAATGGAAAAAAGGATCTACTTATTTATGAGACATTAAAGGTTTGATTCCTCTTCCTGTATTTTATTAACAGTCTCTTACCCATCATTTTGTTTCAAGTGTGCTTTCTTCTTTGAATGGCAGAAACTAATGTAATAGTAACTCAGTTATTATAATAATCAAAAGTTTACTCCGCAGCCTGGAAATAGTACATGGCTTACTTAACAAGTAAAAGAAAGATCCCAAATCTTCCTCATTGAGCAAAGTTAAATGATCTGACTCAGCCTGTTACATAATCTAAATCTCAGGCACCGTCATGCATCATGTTTTAATGTCTATCTTCAGGATGAAGTGGACTGTAGTCCACAAAAGATTATGCAAGATATTTCTTTTTCCCCATTTAGTTCCAGTTATTTCCAATTAAGCATGGTGAGTTAATGCACTGTAAGTGATTTGAGCATACAGTTAATGGATCTCACTTCTGTTCTGAAGAGATCATCAGCCTGCTTTTCGCATCACATTATATAAGAATGCACATGCATTTTTGCAAAATTCACTAGTGTTTTGACTAAAAATTCAATGGCCATTAGTTAATGTCATGTCCTATGTACTCCAGAAGGAAAACAAACATGAGAGCAACTTGTAGATCACCTTTCCCCAAGCCAGTGTCTTCTAGTTTATTCAGACACCAAATGGCGTAATTTTCAGACACAACGGCTGTGCTGCTAGGATGATGGGAGTTCTAGTTCCATCTATTGAAAGGCAGAATTCTGAAAGGGACTTCTGTGGTTTCACTATTCATGGAGCATCATTTATGGAGCAAAAATAGTTGCATGTTTACAATGCACATGTTCTCACTGCAAGAAATAAAATGGCCCCTAATAAACAACCTTTGCCTTAGATGTATAAACTGAGAATTTTCCCCAGTAGAGAACTCAAATTTTTTCAATAGCGTTGGAGACAGCTAATATAGCACTATTAAGACCCCCTAAAGTATAATGTAGGTCAGACTGCTGGCATTTTAATCAATTTTGAAAATAGGTCATTGGAATCCAAGGTGCTGAGGTGCTCTTGAAAAGATACTCCAGGTGACTTGAGTGAACACAGTAACTTCCACCTTTTCTGTGGAATTCAAATAGAATGCATTAATGCTGGCAATCTAATGGGAAGATGGGACAATGACCAAGCAGCATGTTCTTTTTCTTTTACTTTTCTTTTCCTTTCTTTTCTTTTTTTTAAATCATTGATAGTGGATTTGATTCAGGGTCTGAGATGAAGCTCTGGGCTCAAAGATTTGTCAAAAGTACATACTTGCATAGGAAAGTGTTCATGCAGAAGGTGCAGGGTCAGAGGAGGTGTATAATCAGGCTCACTGATGTGCAAATATCAATCCTTGGATTTAGATGCCAATAAAGTTAACCCCCCCCCAATCCCATATAACAGGGCAAGAAAGGATACTCAGGTACATTCAGCAGAACAATAGTGATCTGAGACCAAATGACTCAACAGCTGGGAATGGATTGGTATTGGAAAGAAGGTTTTCAGCAAGTTGCATTAGGTGTGGGAAGACTAGCTCTGTTTGGCTTGACTTGGCCAGAGAGATGGGGCTATAATACCTGTTGTACTATGAGCAAGTGGGAATGCATCCGGGAGTGCAGATGACAGGAAGAAACAAGAGTGGTGAGAAAATATATAGTTCAGTTTGCTTGGAGGCACTTTGGTGTGCCTGTTTTTTCTGTCTCTGCTGGGCAATATGCTAGAGAAGCCAAAATGTTGTATAAGCACAAAGCCACTCCAGCAAATTTGCATGATTGTTTTCAATTTGCATAATCTATTTTGATTGCCAGGGCAGGAATTTAAGCATGATTTTTTTTTCTTTTTCTTTTCTTGTTGTTTAATGAGAGTTTGCATAGGCAGAAGAACAGCATGGATTGGAAACAGGAAAGGATTCAATAGAGAGAGTTTGTTATGGAAGGAAACTAGATGGTTGAAATAGGAATATAACAAAATCTCATTAACCATCTCATTCAACACATGTAGATAGCCCATTGAGAATTTGCTGCACCCTAGTGGTGTAGCA
This sequence comes from Ctenosaura bakeri, assembly GCA_948474755.1. Classification (NCBI taxonomy): domain Eukaryota; kingdom Metazoa; phylum Chordata; class Lepidosauria; order Squamata; family Iguanidae; genus Ctenosaura; species Ctenosaura bakeri. The sequence continues at coordinate 121,427 of CAOLHI010002553.1, read as the reverse complement.
AATTTTCTCTGTGAGTTTTGTGTGGCTTCCAGTGTGAGAACATATACCATTCTTTTTTTCAGCATATTTTCTGCATTCTGGACAAAAAAGTCTCTTTGCAAAACTAGTGCCCTTTTCCTTTCCTGAAATGAGGTGTACACACACTCACAGCAAGTACAAAAGGACTGCTGGAGTTGACTAAAAGGATGCACACAAATCATTTGATGTTTCTATTTTTAAACAGGCTGGTGCAAGAAGGAAGCAGCAAAAACAGTTATGTAGTTTTATGTACAACGGTGCAATTTTAAATAGTACAATTGTGTAATTTGTGAAATAAAATACCTGTTCTTTCATATGTGCAAAATCTCACTGAGATTAAAAAGCAAGACTTTGTAATCCAACAGTCAAGGATCAAGATCTTGATCTCTCTTGTTTTGGTTTACTACAAGGCAAATCTGAAGTTACACAAACATCCACTCCTCTAAATGCTAGAACACTGTCTCCTCTTGTTTCTGAGCTCTACAAGCCTAGTGCAACTATTTTTGCTCCTGCAGAACTTCCAAAGAAATATGCACATTACCCTTTGGAGGCAAAGGGCCATGGATTGTATCCCAGTTGACCTCAAATGGGTCAAAAGATAACCAAAGGACAAATACAGGGCATGACTGACCCGCAGCTAAGAAATTTTTTCCAGATCTTCTTGGTTCAAGTAGAAAAGCTTAGTACTTTTAAAAAATATCTTTGATTGAAGGTAGTGGTTCTCATTAAAATCAAAGTGCTTAACCTTTGCTGGACTGTGTTTACATCCCATGTATTAGTGCTTTGGAAAGCCTTGAAAATGTGCAGAACTGTCTCATTGCACTTGCTCTTTTCTTTAGTTTGTCTTTAGAACACAAGTATCATAAACTCTTAACTGCAATGGTGTCAATTTTTCTACCAAATAGCTCTGTCTATGAGTACATAAAAATATTGATTTCTACCATCTTCAAATATTTGTGTTTCAGGTGTTTTCTTTTCTTTGTCTTCAGCTGGTCTGCCGTGAAACCAGATGTAGGAGTTAGAAAGCCAAATGCCTGAAGGGCAAGAGGTATGGGACCAAAACATTTTAGCTGATGTATAGCCTCCCTGCAGTGCTACAGTAGAGCCTTCTCTATAAGAGAACCATGGGTTGCCTGTGCTAGTTTAGTCTGTTTATAGCCTGCCCTTCCTGCAAGATAATCTGGGAACTATATATGGATCATATAATTTTATTGTTCTAACTACCTGGTGAGGTAGGTTAAGTGAGGATTCAGCCAGACTGTTCAAAAGCCTCAGGGTTTGGGAAGAGTCATACTTGTACTTACTGGGATTTTAAAAAATATCCATATGATATACTTCCTGGCAGCCTATGTCATATCATTTTCTGGGAAGTCATGATTTTTTGAACCCAGGGCAGTGTGTGTGTGTGTGTGTGTGTGTGTGTGTGTTTCTCTCATAGCAGTTTCTGATAAGGGGTAGGAATAAATTACAACTTCTGTATCTACTGTTTCATTTCTTTCTGCACTTCTCGGTGGTGTTGCTAATGATACATTGAATGGGATGTGACATTTGCCCCAGAAGTTTTCTTCTGATCTTTCTTCCCTCATTACAGTTATGGTTGCCAGGCTGAACACTTCTTCTGTCCTGCACTGCATTTGCAGTGTATACTTTTCTTTTAAAAAAATATTTTTTCCTACAAAGATAGTGTTAGAGTGCTTTACCACTATGGCAAATTTGTACTATGAGTATGTACTATAAATGTGCCAGACTGGAAATGGTCAGTCATGTAGGGATGGAGGGGTGGTTCACCCCGGGTGGCAATGTTTTTGGGGCATCCCAGCCCATAGCCACTCCCCTGCATGCCCTGGCCATGCCCCCATGTACCACAGCCATGACCTAACACACAGTGGCCACATCCCACGTGCTGTAGCTCTTTCCCCTCATGCCCCCCCAAGCTCCGCCACTGAGAATGGTGATCCTGAGGGAACATGGGAGGAGGTACTGAGCTCAATAGAGAGGAAAGGAAACCCTGCCCACACCAAACAAGTAAAGAAGAATCAACAAAACCTGATTCATTTAGGACATGATTGGATGCAGGGGTGGGGACAGCTGTTAGAAAGCACGATGCCCAAAACAGAATAGCCAGACATTTTCCAGAACTATTGAGGCATCTGGTGGAATCCTGGGAGAGCTTCTTGCCTGATCAGGATTTTGATCTCATGTCAGCCTGATTGAAAACTAGCTTTTTCTTCATTGTACAATATTGTTACCAAATTTGATACAAAAACCATTGCTTTTAATAGACAATTCAAATTTCTTACAGATTTAGCTCCCACATCCTTTTAATTGTAGACATGAATATGTTTTCTTCCTTTTCTTATGTTCACCCTCCATTGTTTTGATAACCCACTCCTCTGAAACTTTATCACATGACGCAGTTAAATCGCAGTTACAGCAGGATAATAGCATTTTTGGTGAGGTGTTATTACATTACCTTGTTCCTCTTCTGTTGGTCATCTGGTGGATGATTAGTCTACTGCTCCCATGTACAGTGATGGCTGGCAGTTTCCATGTTGCAGGTGTGTATGTGTGTTTGTGTGTGTGTGTGTATGCGCGTGCGCACATGTGATTGAATTCAATGTATCCAAGGTGCTGAACCTATTTGGGGGACTCTTGTTGTAGTTGTGTGCCTTCAAGTTGTTTCTGATTTATGGCAACCCTATGATGAACCCATGACATGGTTTTCTAGGTAAGATTTGTTCAGAGAGGATTTGCCCTTGCTTTCCTTTAAGAATGAGAGAGGGTGATTTGCCCAGGGTCACCCAGTAAGTTTCCATGACTAAGTGAGGATTCTCCAGAGTTGTAGTCCAATGCTCAAACCAGTAAATCACACTGGCTTTATTGGGGGATAGAGTTCAGTATCTCCTTTAAAGCTCCTTTAAAGTTTGGACTAAAACCCACAATGGATTCACTGTCTCCGTGACCTGGAAGACATCAGCTGCCACTGCCTATTGGTAGTATAATGTTTCAGGAGGAAGCTCACAGAACATCATAAATCCGCTTCTGATGTTGGGAGCTTTTTGTTTTAGAGCCAGGGAAATACCTTACTGCAAGTGAGATCTGGCTCACCTGTCTTTACAATAGCATTCAGGTTACCTTGAATCTGGGAGAAATCTTAATATTGCCTCTTGATGTAGTAACGAAGGGGGAAAATATATGATGCACACAAGACAGAGACCAGTTAAAGACCTTTGGATACCTGACCCAAGCTGTGTTGTTAAAACAAGTATTAAAATAGTCACCAATGTGTTGGCCTTAGGTGCTTCTCTCTGAGCTGCTACCTGACTGTTCCCAATGGTAGGTGTTACCCTGATTTCTGGGGGTCCCGTGAGGGACACCTAAGTGTGCTCCAAATATTATAAAGTTGGGAGTTAGCAAAGAGCACAAGCTAGCACCACGAGAGGGAGGGCAATGTAGCGAGATCTTTTACCCAATGTCTACGGGGTCAGGCCAAGTCAAGGAGCAAACAGAAGTAAATAATAATTGTTGTTTTTATTGATATACAGTCAAACACTTGTATGCAACACACTCACACAGAGTTCTATAGAAATAAAGGTTGGAGTTGGATAGAGGGATTTTAAGAGGAGGTTTTGTATGGGAAATACTACACCTGTCCTGAAGTCCGGATAGTCTGAAGAAAAAGGTCCGTAGCAGAGGAGATTCTCAGCATGAGGAGCTGAGGGGAAGGCTCGTCGAACGAAGCAACACCAAGGCAGGATGGAAGCCAAGAGCGATCCGAGGAAGCACTCAAAGTCAGGGGTTCTTATAGAGGAAAATGTGGTCGTAGGCTAGTCCGTTCCTGGGGATAACAATGGATTTCAGGCTGGAGACAAAGCCTCCGAAAGGTCAATATTTTACATGATTGAGTTATGACAGAGTTGTCAATAGCTCAGACAGTATGCAAACACGGAGTGCTTGACAGTTGAGTATTCAGCTCATCAAGCTGCCTGCTCGGGGCAGAGAGTCCTTTGTAAGTAGTGTGCATACATAATGTGGTACTTGCCTTGAGGTCTCCTGAAGTGGCAGTCTGGCTATTTCTGGCCTGCCTGTATTTGTTTGTAATGTTTCAGCCATTGTCAGCTGTGCCTATGTGCGTGCTTGTCCATGGGCCTCGCAAGCACGTGGAGAGGAAGGCATATAGAAAGTTAAATTATTGATATCAAATGGTATCTAATATCCCACAAGTCCAGGCTAGAAACTACAGTAACATAGGGATGACACTGAACTACATATTAATTCTGAAACACATTTGGTGCTACTCCATCTGCTTCCTATTTTGCTGTATTTGCATATCAGGTTACATGCAAATATGCATGAGAAATAAATCCCACTAACAGCACAATCCACTCAGAAAGGCATTCTGTTGAGTCCAGTAGAACATATTCCTAGGTAAGTGTATAGAAGAGTTCATCCCCTTGCACAATTTTGTGGCTGGATATTAGTTATTTCCTACATGTTTTCTAGTTTACCGTCCAATTTCAAACCGTCAAGACTAGAAAAATGCTGTCTGCAAAACAGCATTGTACTTTGATCAGGGTGGACAACTTTAGCAGGCCCAGAAGTCAGTTTTCTCCCTCTGGGGCCTCATGGATTGCCAAGACAAGCAAAATAAAAGTGGAACTGACTAGAAGTCATTTTCAAGTCACGTTTCACACTACACAATTATAGTGCTATGATTCCACATTAACTGTCATGGCTGAATCCTATAGAATCCTGCGATTTGCAGTTTAGGGAAGAATGTTTTAGAACTCTTAGCAAGAGAGCTCTAGTGCCTCAGAAAACTACCAGCCTCAGGATCCCATAGTAGATGGTTGAAGGGCCCCTGGTTTTGAAAAGTAGATTTTTTAAAAAAAGTATGAAACAGTCTGGGCCCCTGCAACCTATTTAAAAGATGATTATTCTAGAGGCTCACTGGAGAGAAATTCACCCTTTTTCCACCAGAAAAAATGTATTTACAGGATGCAGTGGCCTTAAATATACGCATGTGACCTCAGGACCACAGTTTGTTCACTCCAATCTAGATTCCATGCAACATAATTATGCAGTTTTTAAGAATACTAGACCAGGGGGAATTCTCTTGTATAGCAAAAGTAGTAGCAAGACACTGAACTTGATTAAGGCACATACTGTAAATAACACACCATCTCCATGGGAACATTCACAGGCTACAGGTGTTATTAACAGTACTCTGTTGGTAGTAAACAACAGTGCACTAAAGTGATCACAGAAAAAATAAACTGCCCACAGTGGACATAATCTAAGATAATCACCCTCTTTGTGGAGGAGAATTTCACATATGGTAATGGGAGCTGGATTCACTGTTTGTAGTAGATAGAAGCAAACTAGAATGACTCATCATGCAGATAACAATTACAGTTAAGAGTACACAACAATTTGGAAATGAGTCACTAACTACTTGAACCAAAGAAGCATAATATATAATGTTTAGGATGAGATTTTTAAAACAAAAAAAATCTGAGAAATGAAACAGAGAATAAAATCATCTCCATTCAGAAGAAAGGTCACTTATGCTGTTCTTGAATTCCAATTCATTTAACTGAATGCCTTAAAAAAAAAGGAGGCCATATGAAATGAATGGTGTCTCTATCAGTTCTGCTTTAGTTTGGACTGCTCTGCTCTTTCATTATAGATTCATGTGAATTTCATCACCTGTTTTCCAGTGGAAATGACCATTTTGTTGGCCACAGAATTTAAACATCGAAAGACTGGATACATCTTTGGAGTAGCTTGTGAGAAGTCCAGACTTCTGTATCATATACAGAAGTTTACAAAATAGGTCTCATGCTGAAAAGCTAGAGCAAATTCTCATGAAAAATGAAAAGAACTTTGTGTCTCTTTGTTTGGAATGTGGGAATAAAAACCTTAACCTATTTTTTTCCCCTGAAAAGTAGTTTCTTTCTCTATCCAGTTGGTCTCTTGAGCATTAGAGCATGACCAGGCATCAGGAATCATCGTGAGGATCTGCTGCTTCCCAAAATATATTCTCAGCCAGAATCAGTGCATCATCTCATTGCGAATGATCTGTACAGCTAGCTGCAAAGTACATTGCTGCTGATGTTGCGTGCCTTGAAGTCATTTCCAACTTATGGTGACCCTATGGCAAACCTCTCATGGAGTTTTCTGGAACAGAGAGTGTGTGACACACCCAAGATCACCCAGCAGGTTTCCATGGCCTAGCAAGGAATTGAACCCTGGCTTCCAGGGCATAATTTAATGCTCAAACCAATACACCATGCTGGCTGGGGAGGTATATACCACTGCCAATTACTATGCTGCTGTTTACTTTGGCACAGTGGTGGCTGTGGTATGCTGGGGAGGGACTAAAATAAGTTTCAGTTTCATTGCTCTTATCTGTATTTTCTTCTCATGTTTGTTTTATGTTGGGTTGTGATGCTATGTGGAGGGAGATGGGGTGGCATGGAAATTTGTGCATATTTTGCTATGCACTTTTCTTAATGTTCATACCTTTCCTACATCTTTTTCATTTCTGTATATTTTTTCCCATTGACTGAAGTATGTCTGTCAGCATTTTTTTCAAAATTACACATTTTGAGTTGAGTGGATTTATTTGCTTACAATTTTCAAATTAAAAAGAAAATCTGTGGTTTGTACTTTCTAACCAATTTCTAGGGAATGAAAATACATACCCAAATGTATGCTAATAGTTGCATAGACTGTGAATTGAAAAAAAAATTCTTAACAGTTTCAACACATTTCCTCCCATCCCTATTGTTAGGTTTCCTTTGGTTTTGCACATATAATGCAGACATTTGCAACAAGCACATGGCTGAATTATACCCTGTTTCTTAGTAATTTTGTACCATATTTGTGCTGTGGTCAGGCTTTTTCTGCACCTTACCTTCTTCTGGCGCTGGGGTGCGGGGATCGTGCAAGTAGCCTCTGGTGAGAGACTCTCGCATCCGGGGTCCTTCAGCTCCCCACTAGCTGTCTGCTCACGCAAGAGCCCTGCCTTCCACAGTGCAGCCTGGGACTTTCACAGGCTGCACTGGGGCAGGAAGTGTGACTGGCACAGCTTTGGAGGCTCCGCACACCAGGTAAGTGCACGCGGAGCCCGGGAGCAATGCATGATCGTGCACCATTTTCGGCTTCTAGCTGAAAATGAAAAGGTGCACGAGAGGCATCTGCCAGCCCCTGGAGCATCTCAAGATTGTGAGTGTGTTGTGCAGACCACTCCTCACAATTGCACGATGCTCCAGGCACCCTTTCGCATGGAAAATGCCGTGCAGAAAGGGCCTCTGTCACTGGACCTTGTTTTCCATCCCACAATGAACTCCCAGAAGATAAATGGGTTTGACACCTTAGCAGCATCAGTTGCTATGCACATTTGTTTCCCCAAAATGTGGGTGACTCAGGAGTCCATGTGCAATGTCAGTATCTCCGTGAAAGGTAAGAAATACTAACTCAAAGAGGAGGCCTGTGTGTGTGGGGTAATCTTATGAGGTCTTTTACACCTATGTTTACCAGTACTAGTGCAGAGAAGAACCACCTGGAGATCCAAAAGTAAGCTTATTTGTTTCATTGAGGGAATTGTGATCACACACACTCAAGATCCAAGCAGTCACACAATCACACAAGTCTAACAGAATGAAAAGGGAGGAAAGTTTTGGATAGAAAGATTTTAGGGCAAACTGGGTGATATTTACTGGTCTTGAAGAGCAGTGAAGAAGCAACAATGTGGCTTAGACACAAGGACAGTACACAGTTGGGAATCAGAGCAGCAGAGTGGCAACCAGCAATCAGTGTACTGCAAGTTGACTGGCCAAAAACTGGGGTTTAAATACCCTTTTTCAGCTTGGAGGGCTAAGGTGCTAATGGCTCTCTGGCAGATTAAACAGTGGAGTCTGGAGAGTGAACCATGGGGTCTGGAATGAGTTAATGGCCTTGGCATTAGGAGGCAAAGGGCTAATCATAGCATTGATAGCTCTTTAATTGTCAGATAGGCAGGGGGACAAAAGGAAAGTTTGCTTGGTCATAGGAAGAGGAGTTAAGAGAATCAGCTGTTCTGTGGAAACATCTCATATGTTATTATCTCTTAAAGACTGAGTCATCAAAAGCTAACTGTAAGTCCATTATCAATGAAGTTCTCTGGTGCTTTCCTGACTATGACCCTTTCCGCAACTCACCTTTTCTCAGCGTTGGGGTGCGGTGCTCATGCGAGCAGCCTCTTATGAGAGGCCCTCGTGTCCGGGTTTCTTCAACTCCGCACGAGCTTCCTGCTCATGCGAAAGCCCCGCCTCTTCCTTTTGCAGTGCAGCCTGGGACCTTCCCAGGCTGCACTGAGACAGAAAGCGCAACTGGCCCAGCTGCCGAGGCTCTGCACACACAAGAAGCGTGTGCAGGGCCCTGGAGTGATGCGCGACTGCACACCATTTTCGACTTAAAGCCAAAAATGAAAAAGTGCGTGAGCGGTGCCTGCCAGACCCTGGAGCATCACACAAATGTGAATGCATCATGTGGACAGCTCCTCACATTTGCATGATGCTCGAGGGGCCCTTTCACATGGAAAATGCCATGCGAAAAGGGTCTATGACCCGGTTACACTTTGAGGTCTTTTCTGACCTTATTTTTCAATGCATGTGTACAGCCAGCTTTTTCCTCTTAGCCAGCATGGCCATACAACCATAACAGGGAATTATTTATAATTATGCCAGTTAATATATTTTTGCCAATTAAATCATACGAAAGTGTGGGGGTGTATGGCCTACTAACACATTAGTTGTTAAACACCATGTTACTTATGCAACTTATTAACTAGGTTGGATGATGCCACAAAAATGATTTATTCCTTCAGTAGAAGATTTATTATTTGAGAATATTTAGTTTCCTAAAGACCAGAAAATATGACTTGACACTTTTTTCTAATAACATGTAATTTTTTCCTATATCACCTTTATTTCTTTTGACAGCAATTTCCTTTGTGTAAAGGTTCATGCTTTGCAAGGATGACTGCACTGATTTTACCTGTTTCCCCTTTATATAACATTAGAGTCATCATGGGATTTGAGTGCAAGAAAGAAGAGCTAAAGCTTCAGAGTTAGAACTGTAAAGTGGAAAAGGGAAAATATCAACAACTGAACAGATTATCCTAACCCACCCTGCCACTGGCTTTTAAGCAGAGATACACTGAATTCCCCCGACAAGTTCAACCAGCTTTTTCAGATACCTTTATGAAACTTCCAAAACAGATATCTCCACACTGGCTTCATATTGGGGCTAATGTTATATTTGATGGTGATGAAGATGGGAAATTCTGCCAGGCTCATTAGAACACTTTGGATGCTTTTCTCAAACTTTGTTTGGGATTTGTTTGTTTGAGATTGGCCTAGAGCAGGAATCTCAGCATTTGCACACATTTAATTTAAAGCTCAATCTAAGGTCAAATCTATGTGTGTGGTTTACGTACATTTACAACCACAAAGATGAACAATATATAAAAGGAGAAACAAAAAAGGTTATACAATATTAGCAATAAAACAATATTGCCAAGGATCCTGTTGGCATCTGTTATAGAAGCGGTTGGATGTTTTTCTCAAATGCATTCAATTCAATGTTGCACTGTGCATGCAGCACTTTTTTCAATATTTTTTGGATATTTACTCATATGGCGTACCAAAATCTCTTTGCTCTGTCGCACCCCCGCCACATATGATAATAAGATCCCACGATCTTTACATTTCCAGCAGTGACTATTCATATTTTTGTTCATTTTAGCTAATATGCTTGGTGTCAGATACCAATGATACATCATTTTCAGCACATTTTCCTGTAATGCATAGGATCTAGAATATGACATATTGTTTTTCCAGATTGCTTCCCAGTCTTCTAGGAGGATAGTATGATTAAAATCTCCTGCCCAATTTACCATACAGTCTTAGACTGTCTCTTCTTCTAACTTAAAGGATAATAACTTTTTGTAAAGTCTTGAAAGTAACTTTTTTTCTCCTTTTAGCATCAGATCTTCCAATTCATTTTGTCTTAAGTCCACTCCTCCCCCTTGCACATCTTTTTAAAATATTTCTTTTATTTGCATGTAGGGAAACCATTGTATGTCAAATCCTTCTTCTTTTAGTTCTCATTGGTCTTTCATTAAAACTGTTTCTCCACTTTTCTTTAATAAATCCTTATAAGTCAACCAGCTTCCAAATCTTCTCAATCCCTTAATAGAGAGCGCCTCTAATGGTGAGATCCACGATGGTTTTTTTGGACAGAAATAAAACTTATACTTCTCCCATACTTTAAAAAGTGTCTTCCGTATTACATGTCTTTTGAAAATCTTTTGGGCTTCCACTTTACCATGCAGTGCTTTTGAGCATGGCTGTGCATTGTGCGCAATGGTGATGTGTTTACACATTGTGCATATTTACATATTGTACAAGGATACAAATGTGCACTTCATTGTGTTTTCAGGTATACATTTTGTTCAGTTGTGTAATGTTCTTACTGTACATTGCAGTTGTGTAGCACAATTAATGTGTGCTTCTATTCATAAGCATTTATATTATACAACCTTGATCTGTGATCTTAGCCCTTATCTTACCCCCCTTTTTTTATGTTCCCTGGAAGCGAAGTGTCTCTGCCTCGAAGTTTTGCATCATTTCAGTTCTTTACACAAAATAAGCAACAACAACACAAAAAAACACCACTCAACCACAACTTTGGCTGGATTGTGTCCAAGGTTTGAACATGATGGACTGGCTAAACATGGGGTCCAGTCATACATGCATATGCATACACACACACTTTTTTAAAAAGTGTATCTCTTCTAATTATTTTTAATTATCCTTTCCCCTCTTTCTTAGTTGGATGTTGCTTTAAGAGGACAATTCAGAAGCCATGCTCTACTTGCTTTGTTCCAAATGGGCTGGAGGTCCTATGGGTGGTGGCCAAGATCTAGGAAAACCAATCTAATATAGCAGCAGGATACAATATAGAAAAACATGGAGTGGGAAACACATAGGGTACAGCTGATGCTGCAGAACCAAAGAGCTTCAAGAAACATATGATGTTCATCATGCCAAATGCAAAACTCAACTGAGATATTTTAGTCTAGTCTAATCTGTCCCCTCCCCATGCAACACGCTGGGGGGGGATACTTTTGCTGGCCTCCCACGAGGGAGACCACACAATTACTGTGTGACCTGGCATTACACAGTGTCTTGGGAGGAGGTGGAGCCAGTGAGCCTCCTTTTAAAGCTGCACCACCCTCTTCCCAGCCTCTTTTGAATCTCTGCGGGGAGGGTGAAGATGTGGCTGTGAGGAAGCGGCACAGACCTACCTTGTGGGCTGGGCTTGCACTCCATTGCCCCAGTCATGCTCATCTTGTCACCAGACATGGGAGGGAGGATTATCCTTGGGGTGGGCCCATGGTTGGCTCTCACTTTGGGGGTCATGAGACTGGGCTTGTCATGGGAGCTTGCTCTCCAGAAAAGGGTCAACCAAAGGTGGAACCCAGCCTCATGGGTTTGCTTCGGGACCCAGTATCTCACCCACAGGAGACTTGGGGAGAAGTTGGGCAGTGACCCCTTGCCTTAGCAATTCCTTTCTCTCATTAAATATTCCAAGCCCAAGTTCAAGTTCAAGTTCAAGTTCAAGTTAAATAGGCATACATTAATAAATTGCCCTAGATTAACCCACATCCCATGTGTGGTCTCTTTATTTCATGGGTTAGACAGCAAAAGCTTACCCTGAAAACCTGGGTTGATTTATTCACAGATACTGTTGGTTTCCATAGTAGTCAAGTTAATGGCAATTGCTCTGGATTTTTTTTTAGGGATCTCTGGGAAGCCTGTGCTGCTAGAGATGGGGGGCAGGGTAGGGGCCTGAAGCATTAAGAGTCTGGCCTGCTGAGCTCAGGAAAGGAGGAGGAAGAAAATTAGGCTGCCAAAAAGACTCTACCTCCCCCGCCTCTGCATGCCTCAAGATGTGAAGAGTTTGCAAGGTTGTTTTTTGATGATCTGCTCTCTCAACAACCCCCTACAACCCAATCTGGGCTTGGGGCCTTCCCCCTGCCATAGCTCATTTTGTAAGAAGCGTGGTTGTGCATGCAGTCCAAAGCAAGCCTCCCACAAATTGCATAGCCACAATTTAGTTCTCTCCTCATCTCTCCTCATCCATGAGTTCTCTTCTCATCCATTTAGTTCTCTCCTCATTCTCTCCTCATCCATCCATCCAGTTCTCTCCTCATCCATTCAAGGTGAACATGAACACTTATGCCTGTCAGAATTGTGTAAGTTCTTTAGCATCATTTTCCTTTCCTTTCCATTTTCCTTTCCTTTCTTATATCCTTTGCATCCTTTGTTACATGCCCATAAGTTTTACCCTCAGCTTATCCACAGGTCATAACAAAGTCCATAATTTTTGGGCCTCAATGCTCCCTTTGACTTATCCAAGAGATCAACTTATCACCAGACATACATGGTATATGATACTTTATTACCCTTTTATTACATTTTTCCAGAAGTGTTCCTTAAAGTGGTGAAAGACACGTGTTCATGATTTTCCTCACCTTTATTCACCCACATATTGCATTAAGCGTCCTATCTCAGTCCTGGCAGCACAGCTGATAATTCAAACAAAGCAAACTGCCATCACAATCACACAGTATACCATTACTGGAAAAAATCCTGCAATGGCCTCCCTTTGCACAAAGATCATGTTGCCAGTGGCTGTGTAGGAAGGGCGGAACTTCTATCAAGTGCTTCTTTCCTCAGTGCAACAAGGGAAGAGGCCAGCTGCACTGCAGAAGGAAGGAGCATGTCCCTAACAGAGGTGCAGAGGGAAGTGTTTGGATCCCATTCCCATCCCAGCAGTGGCACTACCAGGATAGTGACGGGACCCAGGTATGGTGTGGAAAGGGCCTGAGTTCAAAGTGCAAAAGCAGTTTGCTTTTAATCAACTCAGCAGAGGAGAAAGGAAGTAAACAAGTGGAATTTTGCCCTTCCCAGTAGGTTCAGGCAAAAGTGAACTGCTGCCTTCTCTCCCACCTTGTGACTTCTTCCTCATTAATAACTTTCATCATCTTGATGACACTCTGAGGTAGCTTGGCTATAGGTGTCCCTGTTTTCATCTGCAAAATGTTGAGGGGGGGAGTGTGCACTTACTATTGCATGTTATTTGACTCCATGTGCATCTTTCTGGAGTATGGTGGTTTCAAAACCTGTTTTAATAGAGCATATCTGTCAAGGACAAGGACAGCTGATCTTTCACATTTGTAATTTTGTCCATGTCCATGCATGCAGTAAAATAATGTCAAACTACATGAGAATGCAATAGTTGCCAAATTAGTGGGGAAAAGTATGGGTAAATTAATAAAGAATGTAACCAAGAACAGTAGGCAGTACCCCTGCACAATGGGAGGCTTCTTGCACATCTTGTTTCCCCCGTAATTGGATGAAAAATTGATCACTCACCTACACATCCATGCTGGTTTTCCAAACAGAGCTACATGATCAGACTAATTCATTTTTATAGAGAAAACAGCAAGCAGAGGAAAAAGAATAGAAAACTCCTAGCTGCCTTATAGTGCCTCCCATAAAAATACATGTTAAGGAAAATACTTCAGTAGTTAGTGGGAAATCATAATTTCAGTGTCCTTCTTTACACAAATTCTTTGGTTTACTTTAGTCACAATAATACTTTTGTGTGTGTATGTGTGTGTGCATCAGTGGGTCAGGTTTTAGAAATTATGAGAACAGGCTGGACAACGATGCCCCCCCATTTGTGGGTTCTATTGTTCAACTAGTTTCCACCTCCCTCTTTTGGCTTGGTTTGGCTTGGTTTGCAGTTGCAGTGGATTTGCCCTCTCCTTCACCTTCTACTGGCTTCTGCTGCTGCCCAACCCTCAGTTTCCCCAACTTAAATTGAGAAGGAATGACAAAGGGTAAAACTAGCTGCAGAGAAGAATGTTTGGAGCTGAGAACATCCCCTTTGTACTCATCCTTTCTGTTGCATAAAAAGTTTTTTAGCATGCTTGACACATGCCTCCATTGACAGCCACAATTCTGGTTACCTTAAAATTTCAAGCAGCATTGGTTCTCAGAAGTTTCATTAACAATGGAAGCTCTGAGCAAGCTCAGAAGCCTCCAATGGAAACAGGAATCATGGCAAATCAGGATGAAACAGGAATGTTCATTCATCTTCTCTGCTGCTGGTTTCGTGCCACCACACAGCTTTTCAATATCAAGAATATTTGGAGCAGGGAGGGAAGAGGGAAGTCTTCACCAGTGAAGCCTGATGCTGGTGAGGATCCCTTGGCTCAGCTGTCCATATTCAGCATATAGAAGGGCCAAAGATCCATACTAATTTCCAGGGAGTCAACTGTGTGGCCCAGCCAACCATTGGAAAAGTCACTTCTTCAGACTACAACTTTCCTATGCTGGCCAGAAAGTCTTGGGACTTCAACATCAACAAGCCCTTCTCCTCTTCCCTGCAAGCATCAAAGGGATTACCAGTGCAGTCAAGTTCAGGATTTGAAGGTATTTCCTGAACAATAATAATTATCAATTTACAAACCTAACAACTATGTCACCACGCTCCATTCTAATATACATGGAAAGGCAGTTCCTAATTTGTCACACTCCACCACCAAATTGATCATCAGCATACCCCAACACACACACACACACACACATGCACACACAGAGGGACTGCATGGAGATATTGCACAGAACCTTCCACACATTGTTGCTCTCCAGACCCGTGGGACAACAGCTCCTATCCCTGTCAGCCATGATTTACATGGGTTTTTAATTCCACATGTATGGAGAGTTGCCTTGTTGCAGCAACTGAAGCTAGTAAAAGGAGAAAAAAAAGGTTCTGAAAAGCCTCCATATACTGTTGAAAAAGGAAAGCAGATTTTTCCATTTGGAGAAATATGATTTTTTTTTGGGGGGGTAGTATCCTTGAGTAAATAAGGAACACTATGTTGCCTTCATATCCTCTTCAATTCATATAATTCAATTTTATTATGAACATTGTATTTCAATATTAAAAACAAAACACCTACCACTCAGAAGGGTCTTCTAAACAAGGGTTACCAGTTCTTACAAAATATGAATGGAACGTCTTCAAGTTATGCAGCTGAATGAAAAATAAATAAATAAAAGATTCAGGGGAGAATGGCAATGCCTATGAAATAATATGAACAAAAAATCCCTGAGTATGTGATCAGTCAGGAGACAGGAGTAATTCAGCCATACTTAGGAAACTTTCACTTTTCCATTTGCATTTTTTCCCCAAATGAACATTACACTGATAGTCAACACTTGCAAACATGAATCCTATTAATCTCTCAGAAATAAATTCCATTGTGTCCTTGTTAAACATTCTTGAGGCTCACATTTTTTTTCAGAAATCTAAACCATACACACAGTCTTATTTGGCAGACTATAAAAGCTTTGCCTCTTTTGCCTGTCAAAAGTATTACCCAAATTAGTTTTTTTATTCCAAAATTTACCTACAATAACCAACAGAAAACCATTCATACAATGGCAAAAAGATTTAACTAAATTTATTTGGGAGGGACAAAAACCTCGAATAAGCTGAAAAACTTTAACCAACCTAACAATCAGAGGAGGAGCTGGAGCACCAGATTTATATACATACTATGAAGCTGCTTCAATGACATGGATCGCAGATTGGATTAACCTACGAAATGAAAGATTACTAACATTAGAAGGCGCAGACCTGAGAATGGACTGGCACACATATATCTGTTACGATAAGGCCAAAGTAGACAAGGACTTTACACATCACTATATTAGAAAACCACTCTGGAAAATATGGAATAATTACAGACAAATGTTTATCAACTCGATCCCAGTGTGGGTTTCTCCCCAGGAAGCTTTCTATGGCAGATGAAAAAGTACATCTAAATGGCTAAGATACCAAGACATAATAAACAGATATATTTCAGGACCTCCAAAAATCAAAGATAGAGGAAAATTGGAAGAAGAACGGATAATCTTAAACTGGTTCCCCTACAGACAAGTAATGGAATGATTTCAGATGGACTTGAAAGTGTACAGGTTCAACATGAAAGAACAAAATGAAATAATAAAAATTATGAGAGAAAACCCACCACATACAATGGCCAAAAGTACTTTTTTTTACAAAAGAGAGAAGATGAGACAATTAAACATGTAATGACTAAATGGTCACAGAACTTTGGCCATCCAATACAACTGGAACATTAAGAACAAAGCTGGAAATTGACCCAAAAATTTACAGCCGCTCAAAATTTAAAAGAAAACTATTTTAAGATCTTCCACAGATGGTATATGACTCCAAGAAGGCTACAAAAAATTTACAATTCTGGTACAGGAAAATGTTGGAAGTGCCAAGCTGAAATGGGTATAACTTATCATCTATGGCGGACTTGTAAAAAAGCTAAAAAATATTGGAATGACATACATAAAAATATAGAAGAAATCCTACAAATTGAATTTGGTAAAGAACCAGAAATCTATTTACTGAACACACTTCATACTATAGATCAAACCACAAAGAAAAATTACTCAAGGATTTTGCTATATATGATAACTATAGCAAGAATAGAATATGCTAAATTCTGGAAGAAAGAAGAGACACCTAATATAGAACATTGGGTTCAAAGCCTTTCAGAAATAAAAACAGCAGATATCCTGACACAAAGACTTAAAGGTTTCTCAGACAACAAGATAGAGAAAACTGGGGTCCTATAAATCAATTTCTTCAAAGACAGAGACTCACAAAATAAACAGATAAATACATTTATTGAGTATGAGGAGGAATAGATGTCAAAGCAGGTAACAAATGTGAGATTGAACAAGAGTAGATGTATAGAAGAAGCTATCACTAATCACATAATTTAATAAGAAAGGAAGCTGTATATGTATTGATAAGCTATACGATTAAGGAATTAAGAAATATACTTAAGGTTAAGGATAGGATAGAATTAATCTGGAGCAAACATTTATAATGTTGTTTTTTCTTGATAATAGAGGTACTTTTGTATGAGATACACACTAATAACTATATGCTCTGATAAAGAAATGGGGAAGAACTACTTTACCAAATAAGCTACAATTGATTTTATAACTGTACTTTACTTAATATGTTTTTTTATTTTGCTGAAATGTTAAATATTTAATATTTTAAAAAAAGCAGCTGCATTGAAAACAGATCCAAAGTCTTACCTTATGTTGTCTACCCAAGCAGACAAACCTAGCTGCTGCTAGCAGTAGCGCCCATAGACATCATACTGTATCCAGTGGAAACAGCTAAATGGGAAGGATATGACTTAGAGAAATAGAATTGGTAAGGCTGATTCATGGAAACATTTCTCCTTGAACTAAAGGCCCAGTTTTCAGAATTTTGGTAGAATCAGTCCTAGTCAGAATCTATTTTGAACATACACTTTTCCAAATCTGTCTTTTAGATAATAAAATATTAGCAATGGTGAGCAATTGATTTTATTGTGTATAACCTCTGGGCTGCTCTTATTCCCAGTTAACAGGAGTGGAGTTGATACTATGGCCATTTCCGCACAGGGCGAGGGAATCGCCCCGTGCCGGTACTTACCGGACTTCTTGGCTCCACACTTGGGTCCAGGCTGGTCCGGAGCAGTGCGTGGCTGCTGCTCCACACTGCTCCGGGGACAAAAATGGTGGCTTCTGGTTGGTGGAGGCTCTCCACCAACCGCTGAAGCTTGCCAGCCTAAAGCCTGCCCCCGGCAGATCACAGGCTCTCATTGGCACGAGCCTGCAAATCTGCACCGGAGCGCGGGCTTTAGGCGCTCTGTGCTTTTGAAAGACCTGTTTCAAGCGGTCTTTCAAAAGCACGCTGGACGACCACTTCAGGATGTTCCGGAGTGGGCTCAGGTGCGGAATTACACTGAGTAGGTCCAACCCAGTCTGCTCCCAGGTGCAGACGTCCTCCCTGGAGGACGGTCTGCACCGTTTTTTAAGCCCGTGCGGAAATGGCCTATATGGCAGAATGTGAGCTGCAGCATGCCAATGTGACTGCCATTTTGAGCAATTGGGAGTAATGTCAAATCATTCCTGGCCATTTTATGGTCTGATTTTCATCTTTTCTTTGCATCTTGCATTTGCCTTCAGGATCAGCATTTTAAGGCCTTAGTCTTTGAGGTGAGTGTACTTTTGACTGAAAAAAAATGAAAAATAAAATGGATTATGGTGGGCTGGAAGAAGGTCAGCAACTGCAAAGGGCAGACTGGTGATCACACAATTCCCTCCCCTGTTTTACAAACATCGCTTCTATGCAGCTTTCCTTTTGTTATCATTTGCAACACTGAAAACAGTAATTAATCATTTATGTCTTACCCTTCTGCTTAAGCGTAATATGTTAACAGAATGAACATTCAGAATTTTGTGATGGATATTGATTTCTGTATCTCATCAAAGGAAAGAGAGTTTTTGGAATAAGACATCCCAAGATTAAAACTATCTGCATATTAGTGTGTGCATTTTTTTTTAAAAAAAAAACAAAAACTAAGTCCAGTATAGTTGCCTTTCAAAGTGTTTCAAAATGCACAAGTTAAGATTGCATAGATATATTATTCCATTCCAAGAAATTATGTTTTGTTATTTGTAGACCTGATGAAAAACTGGTGCTCTGCTTTGGAATTCAAAATGATTTAAACAAAAAACAAAAAAAAACCCTCATACATTTTTTCACAGCAAAAACTGGGACAATTTAATTTCTTTATCTTGTTGTAGTAAAATGGAGATGGGCCAGAGGAGGAACAAAGAAGGGGGAAAATTACCTTTGGCTGCCCGGCCTGAGGATAGAAGAAATGTCCCTAGATAAAAATAAAAGCAGTGCAGACATATGTACATTTCTTCTAGATAGATTTTGCTTTCTTGCTTCATTCTGTACTGTTGTCTTTTCCCTCAATTATGATAGGATGCTGTAACAATATGTATTATCTAGTGGTTTTATGTCAGTTGGGAACACAAGAGGAATTTATGTCCAGTATACCATTTATGATATTGGATGGATCCCTACAGACATCAGTACAAGGGTGCTTTTCAATGTTATTATTTTAATATTCTTTTGGAACATCTCACAAAAGAAGTAAAGAAGAGAGGGATTTAATCAATTGGTCTGAACCACATAATAGTACCCCCACAAAAAGAGACACAATTCAGTGGAACAAAGATTTCATACTGAAATTATTGTTGTATTTCTCATCTAAAAACTATTTGTTTTAAAAGGTATTTATCCAGTAGTCACAATATTAACAAATCCTAGCAAGAAATGTCCCGTGACATTTCTGAAGTAGTGTTTTCATGCTCCGTCCCTGCAAAAGAGAGGGGCAGGGAGACAGTGTTGTAAAATCAAGTTGATTGACATGAACTTGAGTCAGACTCGAGTCAGACTCGAGTTGCTTCAATGTCTTCACTTGGACTCGACTAGGCAATAAATGATGGACTGACTCCACTCAGCTTGTGACCTGTCTATTTTTAGTGACTGACTTGCCGCCCTTGCTGTCCTTCATAGGCCCTTTTCACACACAGTTTCTGTAGCTTGAGGGCCCCTTGAGCGTTGCGTAAATGGGAGCGTTGGTCCGTACGATGCACTCCCATTCACGCGACGCTCACGAGCCTAAAGTGGGACATGCACGCATTTTCTTATTTTCAGCTCTAAGCCGAAAATACTGCTCGGTTGCGCAATGCTCGCAGGGCCCTCACACACTTACCTGCATGCAGTGCATCGGACGAGGTGGGCCAGTTGCGCTTCCTCCCCCAGCACAGCTTACAGCTGCCAGACTGTGCTGCAGAAGGAAGGGGCGGGGCATTCGTGCGACGCTCGCGCAACTGGCAAACAGCTGCAGAAGGCAGAAGGGCTGCCGTGAGCAGCTCGTGCAAACGGCTGCTCGCATGAGCACCGCCCCCACCGCTGCAATGAAGGTAAGGTGCGAAAAGGACCATAGTCCCACCTCACCCAGCCTTGTCCCAATAAGCAGTCAGAGAATGTTGTGTTGATGACTCAATGAGAGTTGCCATGCTCCTTATCCTTGCCTATCCCTTGTTGAGAAGCCCTTTATAGGAAAGCAAACACGTGAGAAGGTTGACGAGGGGAAAACATGGCTTTGCAGCTCTTTTTTTCTTTTTCTTTTTGATGAGTATGGACATGGAGTGGTCTTGACATTGAGGAAGTGGGGGGAGGTCCAGGAGAGTCTTGCCTAGTGGAGCCAGATAATTTGGGGAGCATATGGTGGGAGACAGTGGGGTGGGGTGGGTGGGAGAGGAAATGGCTGGTTGGTAGAGCTGTCTCTTCTTCCATCCTGCTTGCTCATGAATAAATAGGAAAGGCAGGGCACCGTTACCAGCCATGACAGAGTGGAGAGCAGTTTTCTTCTGAAGGGTCTGCCTGTTCTTCTATGGCTGAAAGCTTGCAACTTAACACTCCTCCATGCCCCACCCACTTCCTTTTTTCTGTTAAACTTGGCTCTCAGACTTGAGACTTGACTTGAAAGTATCTCGCAAAGACTCTTCCAAAGTTCTTGAAGGTGATTGATCCATAAGGTTCTAACTGCTTTAACATCTCTTTACAACATTTTGGAGAATTCAGCCCTCTTTTGTACCATTATATGGGGTGATTCAGTTGATCTGATTTGCTTGAAATATTTCCATTCATGAGACAGCTGCTGTCATTCCATTTGAAAATTATCCATGGATGTATGGATACCTACTCACCTGAAAATAGATAGATAGATATCCTGTCTGATCTTGGAAGCCAAGCAAGGTCAGGTGTGGCTACTTCTTGTTGTGTGTCTTCAAGGTGTTCATGACTTATGGTGACCCTAAGATGAACCTATTATAAGGTTTTCTTGGCAAAATTTGTTCAAAGGAGTTTTTACCTTTGATTAGCTCTGAGGCTGAAAGAGTGTGACTTACACATGGTCACCCAGTGGGTGTTTATGGCCAAATGGAGATTCAAACCTGGTTCTCCAGAGTCATAATCCAGTGCTCAAATCACTACACCATGTATGTGGAAGGAAAAATTCCAAGGAATACAAGGTGTCATAGGCTTTATTTCAGAAGGAAGCAATGCCAAACTATCTGAGTATTCCTTTCCTAAGAAAACCCAACTGAAGTCATGGATTGACTTAAGTGGATACTTAACTTGAAAGCACTTACTTTATTCTCTCTCTTGAGTTTTACCAGACTTAAACAGGATTTTCCCCTCTATAACCTCTCCATTTCAAAGTAGGGCTGGGTGACAATTTCATTTCACTTTGTTTTTGTAAGAATTGACTAAAATTCACAATGTAGAAGAAACTGCAACTGGCACATTTAACCATACATGCCCAGAACTTTAAGTGCTTGATTCTTAAAAGTCTGCATTTCAGCAGCAGTCAATCATCATATTGTGTTTTTAATTAATCTTTAATATTATAGCTTATGGTTTGCAACTGTGTTTTCTTTTAGCTTTGTTCTGTTGTAATGTTTCAGCTGCCTTGCGTTATGCAGTGAAGGAAAAGTAGAATACATAAAGATAAGCAGATAGGTAGATGATACATAGATAGACAAATAGATGATGGATAAGCCAGACAGATGGGCTTGAAAAATGAGGGTCTTTTCAGGAAAAAAAAAAGGTTCCTCAACATGGTACAGTACACATTTATACAGACATACTTGATCCCCTATATTCTACCTTGGGTAAAACTTAATTTTTTTTAGAACAGCTGAAAAAGATGGAAGCTGAAATGTCTTGCAGAGATATAGAAATATTTTTCTTTTGTTAACTCACATGCCACAAATACATGTGGCCATTTCCTGGCCCATACAATTGCAACCATTTCATGTCCCTCTATTCTCACCAGAATTTTCAAAAAGTCCTCATTGTTTATCATGTCAGTTAGTTGTATAACTATGATCCCAAGGAGAGCTTCAGCATTCTAGTGACTGATTTCAACTGAATTAGGAAGACACTCCTAATGTGCAAGCTTTATTTCTCAGTTGTTTGCTTATACATCTGTTATTTTCCGCCCATGTACTTCAGTATTGATTTCAGTGACCCATTTTCTTTTTTTATATAGTGTATGCTGATAATCTGTGGTAAAGTCTCCAAATATAGTGAATCAGGCATGCCATTTAAAATAACTCACTTCAAAGAACCTGAGTTCATAAGTCTGCTTCACACTACTGGTAAGTAGAAGGCCTCTGTCCCAAATATTTGGAAACACGATCAGAAATATAATGGAGAAAAATGGCTGTGTTTTTGAAAAAATGGGCTGATGTATGTGCCATGACATTACATGCCCTTCCAAATATTTCAGGGAATCTGTGGCAAAGCATGGACTCAATTCCAAAATCACCTTTCTTTGCTGAAAGATCAGACCTTGTCAGGAATTTCTCCCTGCCAGGCCACAGCCACAAGGGAGGAGAGAAGCCAGGAACGTTTGGGGAGTCCAAATATACCAAACACCAGGAAAACACAAGCCGAGCCAGGTCAAGGTCCAGTCCAAAGGTTCAGGAGGCAGAGATCCATCCAGAGGGGTTCAGGGTGCAGGAGACATAAAAGTTGTGAGGGCTTGCTAATAATTTGCTGCAAGGAAGGAGCAGCCATGCCGACAGACTTAAATAGCCCCTGTAAG
Source organism: Ctenosaura bakeri (assembly GCA_948474755.1). NCBI lineage: Eukaryota > Metazoa > Chordata > Lepidosauria > Squamata > Iguanidae > Ctenosaura > Ctenosaura bakeri. Next base: position 98,725 of record CAOLHI010002553.1, on the reverse strand, counting down.
CAGATGCTGCTTGTTATTGTTTCCTCAGCCTAGTCCAAGCAGCCTCCCTCTCCGCAACCCGTTTCAGCCTTCTGCGTGATTGAGGGCTGATGGGCACAGCCGGCTGCAACTCCTCTGCATCACTGCTGGTTCCCTCTCCATCATCAGCTGGCTGGGGCAACTCAGTCTCCGTTTGACCTTCCAGTACAGGGGAAGTTTGCAGGTTGATTTGCTCAGTCACTGGCTCAGCCCTCTGCACAATCAGTTGCTCCTCAATCACAGCATCATCCTCTATCACAGACCTGAGAGTTAGTTTGTAATCAAGCCTGTCCACCAAGTGACCACTAATTTAGCTGATGTCTGATAGGATAGCGAGAATATTTGAAAATATTCAAATATTAAGGAAAAATGGATTTCCCAAGCATCACAAAAACTTGATGAGGAAAATCCTGGACAGATGAGAATCTTTGCAGTTTAGGACTTATTCTGTGCAAAATCATAGGTGGTGGTGGGTTATTTTGCAGTGATAATGGCATTTTATTCACAGAAAACGTACTTTCTGGAAAGAAAATAACATTTCTGTGTAGAAAAATAATGTTTTCTAGGAAACTAAAATCTGTTTGCTGTACAATTTTTTTTATCCCCACAGTATAAGCCTTGAACTGCAAATAGTCCCTGAAAACTGCACATTTTTGAGGATTTTGCACAGTGGGGAAAAACTGTGATTTTATTTATTTATTTATTTATTGTACATCATGCCTGTTTCCGAGCATGGGACTCAGGGTAGATTGTTGTTGTTGTTGTTGTTGTTGTTGTGTGCCTTCAAATCATTTCTGGCTGATGGTACCCCTAAGGTGAAGTTATCATGAAGTCTTCTTGGCAAGATTTGTTCAAAAGAGGTCTTGCCTTTGCCCTCCTCTGAGGCTGAAGAGTACAACTTGCTCAAGGACACCTAGTGGTTCCTGCCACTGTAATCTGAGAGCAAAAGGTCTGCCTAAATAGATATGAAAAATATCTATGTATCTGATATTTTTATTTATTTATTTGTTTGTTTGTATCCTGCCTCTCCATATGGATCGAGGCGGCGAACAACTTACAAATAGCATGTATTTCGAAACATTTCTATACATGCCCCCAACAAGCTGGGTACTCATTTTACCAACCTGCGAAAGGATGGAATGCTGAGTCAACCTTGGAGCCGGGCAGGATCAAACTCACAACCATGTGGCTTGCAGTACTGGCATTTAACCACTGCACCACCAGGCGCATGATATGAACATGGTGAGTTGGGAGAAGATCATATCATTATGATAAAAGTGGACATCAAAATGCATATTCCATGGACAAAATTTGCTTTCAAGTCAAAGCCAGTGAATAATATGATTGTTTAATATTTGCTGTAGAGTTCTGTTCTGTCCTCCACAGGCTAACATTGATCTTAGAATGCCTTTACCAATGTGACATCTTGTGCATTTCCGGAAAGCAGCTGGATACGGTATCAAAACTGTAGAATTCATTTGTAACATTTGACACAAATATGGCTATACTACCCTGTGAAAGGGAGCTGAGTAACTAATAAGGGATTGTACGTATACATATCTTTCACACATACAGACAATATTGATGTGGAACAGACAGATTGCAAAGAACTGTTAGAAAGACATTAAGAAATATCTATTCATATATATGTATTATTGCATTTTTGTGCATGCAGCTTTTAGAAAGTACCATAGAAAAAATAGTGATAACTGCTCACAGCTTCCAAAAAATTATTAGTGAAGTTTGATGGTGATTGGTCTATCAATGACTATTAATCTTAATAACCAAATTGAACCTCTTTGGGAGGCTTGGACGAGGTGGTGACAAGGGCCTAAAACCCCTTGCTGATCCTAAGTAGAGCAGACTAAGGCCATTTCTGCACTAGACTGATATAGTGCTATTATTTCACTTTCAACATCTTATGGAATCCTGGGGTTTTCAGTTTAGGGAGGGGCCTCAAGGCAACTGAAAAGGACTGCGTTTGCAATTCTGTCCTTTGTGTTACATATATAATGACCCAATGTGTGAAGTTATTGCCAAGAAGTGATGAATATCCATCTGTGAGCCTGGTCTATACACAAGAATGCTTAGAAAGTTTAATTTTTAGACAAAAACTGACATGAATCTCACCTCTAGGAGTATATGTGAACTAAGTTAGCTTCCACACAACACAGCTTCTGACTCAAACATGTGCAATTTGAGATCACATATTTCAAAATCTGAGATTAATACATTTCAAATTTTTGTTTTCATTGTGAATTTTGGACATTGAATTGAGATTTTTAAAATTGTCTTTTAATAAGAAAATGAGATACAGAGGATTTAGGGGGTAACAGAAACATGCAAAAGTGGCATGAAATTCAGTTGTTTGTTCCTCCTGCTTATATACAAGATCCAAGAGGGCATTCCTCTGGTAGCAAGATGGAGTCTGGTGGAACTGGAAATGAGATGATCCCTGAAAGAAGTAGGAAAGAAGGAAGGAAGACAGAAAGTCTCACTGGAAATAACACTAACACTATTCTGGCCTTGGTTAAGATGTCTGCATTTCCAAAGCTTCTTAAATCCTGTTGCCTTTGGATTGTAATTATGCTTATTAGTCTTTATGCTGTTCATGAGGGCAAGAACAACCATGCTTTAAGATTTAAGATCCACCAGATGCCTCCAGTTAGATGCCTCATGGAATCTGTCCCCCATCGCTGCTACCTAGCAATTGATAGAGTCAGACTATGCATTGCATTAAATACTATAGCTTATTTATTTATTCACAAGTAGTGTGTGCTCCTCTTCTGTTGGGACTGATGCCACCACAGAAAGGGAAGGAAGAGTGCAGTCTCTCCACAGTCATTTCCCTTTCATTTTTTACAAAAAGGAAAAAAAAAAACTTCTATTGCTATTAGTGGCCACTGGTCCTGGAGATATGATACAACATGAAGATAAATGGCAATTCATAATGATTGGCACTTGCATAACTATGTGGCCTGGAGTATTTTTGGTGTCTCATGCTTCTCTAACATGAGGACATGTACACCATCCATTTTAATTTTTTAAAGTAAATATTGAATGATATTTACATGAATAAGGCTCAGTGTCTAAAGGGATATCAAATAGTTTTGTTTCATCTGTCCAACATATTTGCTTGTTCTCTCTCTCTAAACAATCATGTAGAGGGAGAGTAATTAGCCATTGAGGGAGAGGTTTTGTAAAGCTGGATGAGTCTGCATTTATTCTGGTTCACTGGAATCTGTGACATTCTCCAGCTTGTGAATATTTCAGCCATCAACACTCCCATCCTTGCTCTGACTAACAGGGTTTCTATGCTGAGAATTGCCTTCTTTTCTACTTGGTGCCTAAGGCTAAGGTGCCTCTGGCTTCATGCATTAGTTGTATAACCCACAGGATATTCCAAACCAATATTTTTAAAGATGTACATACATCATGAAGAAGCAGGCCAGATATCCTTTGTGGGAATGATTTCTTTATTAGTTAATCTCAGCAAAAGCTGTACTAACAGTTTATAATGAATGTACTAATAGACTCTCTCATAAACAATGAGACAATTAAACTGATTGGATTTTTGTGGCACTACTCAATATTTTGCTTTCACCCATACAAAACTCCCTGCTACTTGAAACAAATCAGAAAGATCTCTGAAGCTGATGACCTTGGAGATTAAAATGGAAGTTACATGGTTTTTGTGCCTCAGTTCTGGAATTTCTCCCCTCCACCCTCCAAGATTGCTAGATTCTGTCCCTTGGAACCTCTCAAATAAATTCTTTTTTTGCCAAGCCTTAAGGCAGAACTGAGTTTTACTATTTTGTTTGCTCTGGATTTCATCCTGATATGTATGTGCAAGATAAGCAAGCATCACAGATGCTTTATTAACATGTTTATTCCTGCTGAACTGCATGAAGGAGAGATATGCAAAATGAAGGGCCAATCCAAAAGCCAGGAGAGGGATCCAGACTGGGGCCATTTCCTCACGAGACTATTATAGCGCTGTAATTCCACTTTCAACATCTGATGGAATCCTGGGGATCTCATGCGTAAATGGCGTCAGTCATATTTAGAGGAAACCCACTGAAATCGACAGAAGTCTCTTAGATTTCAGTGGGTCCACTTTGTTGGTGATGTGCCTAGAAGTGTTGTGCTTGATTAAGCAGGAAGGACCAATTGGAACAAAAAGTTTAAAAAGCAAATTTCATTAAAGGAAGTGCACCTAGAGATATGACCTGAAGAGAAACTAGAGTTTAGAAAAAATAGCTTAGCTTAAGATATGAGGGGCCTATTCAGACTACTTAATTATAACAATATATATTCCACTTTAACTGCCATTGCAACATCCCTTGGAATCTTGGGATTCTGGTTTAGGGAGGGTGTTTAGATTTCTCAACTGAAGAACTCTAGTGACTCACCAAACTACAAAGCCCAGGATTCCATAGGACAGCAGTTCTGAACCTGTGGGTCGTGACCCCTTTGGGAGTTGAACGACCCTTTCACAGGGGTCTCCTAAGACCATTGGAAAATACGTATTTCTGATGGTCTTAGGCTCCATTCCCTCCTCGGTGGTGGTGCACAAGTGCGAGCCACACGCTCGCGTCCTCCTGCCCCCTGCGTCCTCCGCCAAAGGGGGCAGGATGATGCGAGTGTGTGGCTCGTGCTTGCGCACCACCACTCTTGGGCCTTTTCCGCACATTACCTTATTGCTGAGGTGGGGGTGCCGTTCGTGCAAGCAGGTTCTTGCGCGAGGTACTCTCTTTGCTGCTCCTTCGTCCCGCAGCTGGCTTCCTGGTCTCACGACCGCCCCGCCCCTTCCTTCCGCAGTGCAGCCTGGGAGCTGTAGGCTGTGCTGGGGGAGGAAGGGGCGGGGCGGTCGTGAGACCAGGAAACCAGCTGCGGGACAAAGGAGCAGCAAAGAGAGCACCTTGTGCAAGAACCTGCTTGCACGAACGGCATCCCCCACGTCCGCTATAAGGTAATGTGCAGAAAGGCCCAGAGTGGTGGTGCGCAAGCGTGAGCCATGCGCTCGCGTCCTCCTGCCCCCTTTGGTGGGAGCGCATGCGGCCACAGCGTCACCACAGCAGGAGTGGTGGTGCGCAAACGCGAGCCACACGCTCGTGTCCTCCTGCCCCCTGTTTAGAAGGGACTGAAATTGCTCCCCTTCTCCGCTACCAGGGGAACCTCCCATCTGACGGGCCAGCTTGGGGGGCTGGCAGCAGCACGAGGGGCAGGCCCCCTCCTTGCCATGGCCTCTGCCCCACTCGCCACGGAGGGGGGCGCTGCGGAAGGGCTGGGGGGCTGCAAGGTGGAGCTTTTCCAGGGGGGCGAGCTGCACCTGGTGCAAAAGACAAAGGCGCTGGGATTCCCCCCCCCCCGGCCAGAGTCGACACTCTGGAAACTTTTCCCACACTGCCACCTCCAGCGGAAACGAGAGTGAAGCAGAAGCAGAGCCCTGGGGGGGGGTTCTCGGAATTTTTTCCTGGGGGAGATGCGCAACTCCTCTTTCCCTCCCTGCCCGCCCCCCATTCCTGGCTGGCGAGGAGGCCTTTGCTGGGGGGGAGGCATTGTAAATAATAAATAAATAATTTTATGGTTGGGGGTCACCACAACTTGAGGAACTGTATTAAAGGGTCGCTGCAATAGGAATGTTGAGAACCACTGCCATAGGATGTTGCAGTGGAAGCTAAAGTGTAATGTAGTGCTGTAATTGTATAGTTTGAATGGGCCTCAAATCCCATCTAATCTTGGAAGCTAAACTGGGTCATCCCTCTTTAGTACTTGGATGAGGTACCAGTGCTATAACACTATATTTTTTGCATGTTCCTTGCCTGAGAAAACCCTGTGAAATTAATGGGGTTGCCCTAAGTTGATAGGTGATTTGAAGACATAAAGCAATACACACTGCTACATAATTAGAATAGACAGAAGAGAGGCCTTAGTATAATGGCAATGAAGTCATCATCAAGAGTCTCAGTTAATGTAAAGAAGAGACAATTGAAACTGGAGTGGAATACTCAGGTAACCATAACTGTCTCTGTCACTGTTGCATCCTATTGGAAGATAGTCCTTAGTGCAAGCATTGTTGCACCTTTCTTGAAATCGAACCTGCTCTTTTGTTAAGCCTGGAGCCAGCCCACACATTGGAAACCACTGCTACCTGTAGGGGACAATTAACTGGGGAAGGCCATTTTCAGCACAGCAACCCATCATTTGTGCTCCATCTCTGAGACCACTGAAGAAGAGTGCAAGATTTGGAATGGTCAGATAGCACAACAGGAGGAGGTCATTAACTGATGTATAGGAGACTTTTTTAAAAAAGTCTTCCATTTGAAGTACTTGCTACAGTAAGTGATATCAAAGAGTGTTTTCTGTCCTCTGAGACATTATCTGCAATTATGAAATAGCCGAAGTAGTACTGGAATAATTATTCAGTATTTGAAAAGTGAAATCACAATATGCTTATTTAAAAAAACCCACTCATGTGATGTCTCAGTGATGGATCTTCAGTTGAAAAGTTCTCCTCCCACCTCCAGCAATTTAATAAAAAAATTAAAAAGTTTTTAAAAACCTATCAAAAGGCAGGCATTAATTGCTGAAACAGAAATACTGCAATTAGAGTTAATGGCTATAATCCAGGAAACCCCTGCTGCTGGAGGTTACAGATGTACAGCCAGTAGTTTCTCCCAATGCTTTGAATTACTCCATGTGATTACTGATTCAATGGAAGACTACTGGAATGAAAATACAAAAGTGCTCGACTTTAAACAGTAGTTTCTTTTGCCCATTAAGACCTCATGTTGACATATTGCCCATTTCTCTTGGACCTCTTTGAATCTTTCTGTACTTACAGTAAAAAGAAATGGGATGCGTGCTTCCCTGAGAAGCCCACAAACCAGTAACAGGTGGTGGCTTCCATGTCAGTAGGACAGTACATCTCCTCTGGTTTTTGTCTGAACTTATAGCCTGAAATGAAAGTTATCCAAGGTCCCGAATCTTACCCTCATTTTTTAAAAAAATTCAAAGCTATGAAAAGATACACTTTTGAATTACTCCTCCTCCTCTTACCACTGCTACTGATTTCCTATCCACCTATCCCTGTGGATTGAAGTGAGGAAAAAACAAATAACACAACATCAGTGAAATAGCATATAAAACCAATACATTTAAAGACAATGCATATTAAAGTCCATCAATAAACACTTTAAACCGTATTTTAAAAATGATTTGGATAGGCCTGCTGGGACAGAGGAATACTGCTGATTCAAACTCAGATGGTGTTTTAAGCTGACAAATCTTTTCTGGCAGGTCATTCTACAGTTTGAGGCCAGCTGAAGAAAACGTCCTTTGAGTAGTAGTCAGTCTAGTTTGGACTAACTGATATAAGTGTCTCCCAGAGAAACTGAGTGTATGGGCAGATTATATGGGAGAATATGCTTCTGTAGGTAACCTGGAACCAAACCATGTAGACTTTTAAGGGTAATAACCAACACTTTGTGCCTTGCCTGAAAACCAACTGGCAACCAGTGGAGTTATTTTAATATTGCTGTAATATGGTCACTCCCAAATATACCAGTAACCCAATCTGGTTGCTGTATTGAAGTTTCCAAACTTGGTACAGAGGCAGCCCAATGTACAGGGCATTTCAGAATTCCAGTCTTGAAGTTATCAGCACATGCACTACCATCTTTAGTGCACCATTATTAGTGCATTCCAATCCTAGGCAGGGCATCAACTGGTGTAACAGCCAATGTTGATAATAAGCACTCATGACAGTTACATTTATCTGGGAGGTCATTTGTAGAACAGTTTCCAGAATTCCCCCACCTAGCAGGCCAGTGACAGCAGCATGCAGAAGCAGGAAGAATGGTAAATACCACTTGAACATATTTCATATTTACCAATGCAGCCTGCTGAAAATTCACCAGTGTCCAGAAGAATTATTGTCTCCAGCTCAAGAACAAGATAAGGATTGCTTTACTTTTCACTGAGGTTTCTGTTGTGCACAAAAGTGTCTGCACAAAGGTAGTGATTTTTCCCGTTATGAAGCAAAAAAGACATTCATGTACTGAGCACAGGAAGACTGGCTGGTTGATCAAAAAGATGCAGATCCTGATACTACAATTTTTTGAAAAGTATCTGAAACAAGGCAAGCACTATTGTAGTTTTACAACATAATTTATGAAATTTGAACTAAAGCCATTCTTACAAATACAAAAACTCTCTTGCGAACAAGAGGGAGAAATATCTGTTTTCCTGTTCTCACTTGCAAGAATGGGTTAAGTGAGGATTTATATCCCTACAAGTGCCATCAGTGAATGGTGGGATCAGAGAAAGAAGCCTGAATCCTATTGGTTATGATTTAATGTGTATGTAAGAAAAGCCATTGACAAAATAACTCTTCTAGAGATCGGTTTGGCCCAACTAGTCCCTGCTTATATTTGGGTCAATCTTGCACAAACTTATCCAGAGACAAGCATGCGTGCCTTAAAATACAAAGCATTTTTGATGCTTTGAGGTGTGTGTGTGTGGGTCCTTTGATGCAATTCAGTCACAAAGGTTGAAACAAATCACTCAAAAACTTAGAAAAAATAAATAAAATGTGTAGTAGAATATAGCACAAACAGAATATATGTAGAAACAGAACAGAAGAAAGAGTGAGGATAAAAAAAATTAAGTCCCATCTTAGTCTTCAAACTAGCTAAGGTACGCCACTTAATACTAGAAAGTTTGAGAGATAATCTTAGAAAAAAACAAGAAAGAACAGATTTCTTTCTCTCTTTCAAGAGAAGTTCAGCATACCCCAGACTCAGCAGAGAGTTTGTAAGCCATCAGACAAGGAAGGAAGGTAACTTGCTTCCTTTGGATTCTTCCAAAATTTATAAATCAATTTACATTTAAATTTATAACTCAAATTTTACTCAAAATTTTCCCGTAACATATCAATTTACTCAATGTTTTTCTCCAATATAATTTGTTCTTCTTTTCCATTTTAACCAGGAATTTTATGCCATTTAGATATTGATTTTCAATGACGGAACATTGGATCAAAACTTTAAAATTATTTCTTCATTCTTCATTCTCTCTTCTTTTAATCAGGTCACTTTTACACTTTTCTTATCAAAATTCAAGAGTCATACATTTCTATACCCAAGGTTTATCCTTGCTACTAGTGGAAGGGCATCTCCATCAAACATCATAAGTTGATGGGTATAAAAAATGTTTTAGAAACAAACTTTATCAACTGCCACACCAGTTGAGAGTAATTAAAAATGAAAAATGATTTGAAACAATGCCTTAAATCTCCAACAGGCTTGCCATAAAGGCACAAAAATCCTGTTTCCTAGCAAAAAGGCACTAAAAAAACTATCATTATTTTAAAACAAACTAAACAAACACTAAATATTATCATTAATTATTATCTAAAAGTATTAGGAGAAGACTATGCAGGCTTAAAGATTTAGAGATTATAAGTATGTTGAACTGAAGTCACCTAAATGCATCCTTTCTTATGGTAGGGTTCTTTTTATTATTATTGAGTAGAAGTGTTACCCTGATCTCTGGGGGTCCCAGGAGGGGTGCCCAAATAATCAAACAACAAAACAACTTTTGGGGAAAATTAGCTGGAGCACTCACTAAAGCTAGCGAGAGGCAGGGTAACTTAGCAGGATCTTGCAACCCAGCATCTATGGGGTCAGGTCAGTCAAGCAGTCAGATGGTTTAAAGTAGCAAAAACAATACTTTGTTAAATACAGACAAACATTAAAGACAACGCAGTCACACAGCTAACTAAAGAATTGGAAATAGGGATTTTCGGAGGGAAACGAGTGATATGACACCTGTCTTGTAGTCCTGGAGAGATATGAAAATAGAGTTCATTGGGGTTCAGGGAAGAAGCTCAGCGTGGTTCGCTGAGGGGAGCTCACCGAACAAAGTGGCAGCAAGGTGGTCTGGAACTAGGGAGCGATCTGAGGAAGGTCTCGGAATCGGGGGCTTTTATAAGGTGAACTGTGACTGCAGGCCAAACCTTACTCGGTGAGAACAATGCGATTTAGGAGTGGGACAAAGCTTTGGGAAGGTCAGAATTTAGCATGATTGACTTAGAGCCGATTTAACAATAGTGTAGCCAGTATGCAAACATGGAGCGCTTAGTACAGCTTTGTGAGGCTACCTGCTTGGGGCAGGGCACCTTTGTTAGTATCGCGCATATGTAATGAGGTATTTGCTGGAGAGGTCCCTGAAGCAACGAACCAGCTCTGTCCGGCCTGCCTAGGTGGAGAATGGAATGTCCAGCAATTATCGGCCGCTCCTGTTTACGTGCTCGTCCGGAGGCCTTGCAAACATGTGGAGCGGGGTGGCAGAGGAAAGCCAAATGATTTGATATCAAAACGATATCATATGCTATCTCCAGGTAGGCCTGGACCACAGTAACAGAAGCAACCATAAGATAATAAAGAATATAATATAAATGTAACAATAACATAAAACATTTAAAAATCATTATTCTACACCTGCCAAACTCTGTATTATTTCATAGCCAAAAAGACTGTTAAAAAAAAACTCCACCTAGTTTCCAAGGATAATTTTATTCTGAAGGAATTCTCCTAGGCAGAATAATGTAGGTGCTATGTTTAAATTTCTTCATTAGTCCATTTGTAAGGATTAATCTGTCCTTCCATGACTTTGCACCAATCTTATATCCCATATTTTATCCTCAAGGGCAGACTCGCCCGCTAATTATGTTCAGCACAACTGTAAAGATCCATGATGGTGTTTGTGCAGCATGGTTTTCATGAACCAAAAATCTCTGTTTGCTGGAAAGAGTCCATCTCAAAGCATTAGTTCTTGTTCCAGAACACAGTTGTACTTTTCTTTCTGTTAAGCTTCCCATAGGCAACTGTGCAAACAGAAGATTGAACTAGAGAGATTTTTAGTATCTTTCGGAATTGTTCTTCATGTGTTCTTACATTTTTTTTGTCATTTTAAAATGAGTTCATACCAGTACTGGGAAAACGTATACTAAGAAACACAAACAAAAATGAAACTGAAAGATTTTCATAGTGCTAGGCTTGACTGGCATCACCTCCCAAATTTATGGCAGATACAAAATTTGAAACAGACCTTTCTTCACATGTTATAAATTGTACTTGGACATTTGTCATCTATATAACCCACACACATGAGGAGTAGAGTGAGAGCTCCTCTCCCTCAATGCATTTATCGCCCTCCACAGAGTCATTCCTTGAGAATTCAGAATTGTGAAAAACAATATTCTAACAGCTTAAGGGGAGACTCTTTTAGACAGAGGATGCATTCCTTTCTAGACACCCAGTCTCCATTTGAACAGGACAATGAGAACACGGGCTGGAGGCAGGTAGATGTTCCTCTTCACATGCCATTTTTGAATGTAAAGAGAGCTATGGAATACATCCATTCTGTTGACTATTATGGTGTATTACTAGCAGAGAATAAGGATATGGAATAAATGTACATCTTGAAAAATATGCCAAATTAAATTTGCCAGAAGTTGCGGCAAGGCTGCTAAGGCTATCACTGACATCTAATCTTTCATCTCCTACAATATATAGTCAGCCCTTCACATTTGCGGGTTTCACTTTTGTGGATTTGATTATTCACTGATTATTTGTTGTCACCTCTGCTGCCTCCCTGTGCCATTTTTAATAGGGACTGAAAGCCTTGTGAGACTGAGAAACCGCAAAGGAGGCTTGTAAGTCTCTATTAAAAATGGTGTAGGGCAGCAGTGGAGGTGGCAGTAAGCCCTACCAGCCAGCCACTTCTGCCTTGGGAAGAAACCATGGAATCCATGGTGGATTGAATATGATGTTCATACTTTTTTTGTGTGTTCAATATGGTTTGGGGAGGGTAGAATTATTCATGGTTTTTCCACATTCGTGGGGGTCCTGTGCCCCAACCCTAGCAAATGTGGAGGGATGACTGTACAGACTTAGATAAGGGAATAGTATAGAATGGACCATGGCACTGATATATTCACATGGCTTGGAGAGAGAGAGAGAGAGATGAAGGGACAAGATTCATGAAGCCAAAAGGCTGGATAAAGTATTAGACACAGTATAGCAAATTCATCATGGCGCTAGTATTTGCAGATTTAACTAGATCTATAAATAGTAGGACATAAAGCTGGAACTCTTCTACATAAATAAATTGGATGCCTGAATTTTCCTTATCAGATTGTAAGCACCTCTGAACACCTCAGCAAGGAGGGACAAAGGTAAAATGGAAGAGCCAAGTTTAAGTTTATTGAACGTATACGAGTTGTCATTGTACACGAAGGGACTACCATTTGTTTGGTTTTATAATCAAGTGATTATATACCACACCTCACCAAAGTGTGTTTCATGAAAAGTTACAAGGTTAAAAAAATACAATAATCCACATAGTAAAAAGAACAATAAATAAAAGTCCTTCCCTTATATGCCATATAATAGGGATCAGTAGCCAAAAGATCCAGGACCTGGAAGACCCTTATTCTTTTGCTGTTGTTGGTCTTCCTACTAACTGATCCAGACCAGGTGGTAGGAGTGCAGCAAAGTAAAACTTGCAAATGGACTATTCAAGATAGGTGTGTGTGTGTCCTTGTCTCAGCTTCCTATATTCTCCTCCAAAGATCCTCTGACTCAAGCCATTTCCTCACTAGACTGTTATAGTGTTATTATTCCACTTTCAACATCCTATGGAATCCTGAGGTTTGCAGTTTAGGGAGAGGCATTTGAGGGTCCTCAAGATATAGGAAAAAGAAGCATGTTTCTTGCACTTCCCTTCCTTTTTGCTATTTGTATTGTGTCCCTGCATGGCAATGGGTTGTATTTGATGGCCCTTGTGGTCTCTTCCAACTTGGTGATTCTATAAACTGCCCTGTGTGACTTTCAACAAGATTCCCTTCAATTCATTCATTTATTCAACTCATTTCAGGCTTCCTGATGACCATTGCTGGTGCAACCGCTTGGTGTTACTCCATTTTCATTTTTTTCCCAGAATGCAGTATCACGTCTCCATATGCTAGATTTTTTTAAAAGAAAAAAATGGCTGTTTTATAATGAGTTAATCAGTCTAATTCAGCCTGTTGAAAAACAACTGACTTCATTATACCATTTCACTAATTATTCCTTCTTAAATGAAAGTTGGTGATTGGCCACATGTAGGGATGAGAATTTGGCAGTCCATCTGCATTATGGCTTGGGGCAACGCACTGATAATTTTTGAAGTATTTGGCATTCTCTTTGCACCTTGTTAATTGAAACCTTCTTTATATTCCAACCACAAACTGCTTGCCTATATTGTGCCATGTATAATTAGAAAAATGAAAAAAAACCTCTCACTCCCATTTAAAGAATATGAATATGGAAAAAACAATGTCTGATAATATAGCCAATTTGGCTCTGCTTGTAATGTGAATACCTCAAAGAAGCAAAGAAAATGAGAATGCACTGGATAAGATGGATGAAAGATTTTTTTAAAAAAAGCTAGTGATAATTAGTCTCTTTGGACTCTCATACTATAGTTCTACATTATAGCACTATGATTCCACTTTAACTGCCATGGCAACCTCCTGTGGAATCTTGAAATTTGTAGTTTGGTGAGGCGTTAGAACTCTCTGGCTGAGAATTCTGAATTCTAAACTACAAATCCTAGGATTCCATAGGATGCAGTCATGACAACTAAAGTAGAATCAAAGTTCAGCAATTGAGTTGTGTGTAAAGGCCACATGAAGAATCTCTCAGTCCTCCCCACATATAGCAATGTGTGGACAATGCATTATTCTGTGTTGAAATATGGAACAGGTATACTCTAGTTGCAGTGTCATAGTTCAAATGACTTTAATCACAGAAATTGTAGGCAGAACAACATCCTCCCTAGCGTTCATAAAAATCAGTGGAATGGCTCTAGAGGTGAAGCAATGCACATCTAAAAGGGAGGTACATTGACTTCTCTTTACAGATCTCCGACTCAACACACAGCCATTAGTGGTGGACCTTATGGAAAACATAACATAGCCAGTAGGTACAGTCCTGCTCCCTCTCTGCATATTTAATGTGTATGTGGAAATATTCCCTATTCTGAAGAAGACTCCTGTACATAGGTATGCTAGTTGCCCAGAAATACTTGTCCATGTGATCCACAAATCTGACGATCATCAGGAGAGATTGGATGTAGACCATGGGAACTAGCTTCAGTCTTGTTTTCAAAGGCTGAGTGGGACAACAATTTAGAAAGGGCAGGGTGGGGCAATTCCTTTGCCAGGTTTTAAAGATATGACTCTCAGGCCATTTCCGCATGAGGGAATTAAAACAGCACAGTGTGTCCTCTCACAGAGGTCATCTCCACCTTGGAGTGCACTGGGTCCAGGCTATTTACCTGAGATCCGCACTTCAGTCTGCTCCGAAATACCCCCAATGGGTCCTCCAGCATGCTTTTTAAAGAATGGAAAAAAACAGGTTTTTCATTTTTCCGGAGCACGTCATTTTGTACTTGCTCCCTTGTGCAGACTCACAGGCTCACACCAATGTCAGCCTGTGATCTGCAGAGGGCAGGCTTTAGGCGTGGTGAGCTTCGCGGTTGGTCGGGACCCATGAACAACTGGAAGCCACCATTTTGGAAGCCGGAGCAGTGCGGGACGAGACAAGGAGCCCTGTGGAAGGGCTTAAGGGACAGTCCACGTTGGCCTGTGCCCAGAAAGATCTGGTAAGTACCAGCACAGAGCGATTCCCCCGCCTTTTGCGGAAATGGCCTCAGTCTTAGCATCTGTTCCTTGGCCTAGTTTACCAGCTAGACATACTCCTGGTGTCACAGGGCAGCTTTTTATGTGGATGTCTTGTTGATGCATAAAACACAGATGGAATGGATCAGATCTTTTATGAAATGGGGCAGTATAGAAGGATTCTTGCCTCGATTCCTTCCTTGGCACTACTGTGAACTTTTTACAACATTCATCCTCCCTTCCCTTCTCTTATTTCCAAGCAACAGTGAGAGCAGTTGTGGATGCACCCAGAAACTTTAAAGAAGGAGAGTTCCCTCTGTAAACATGTTTGGCATAATTGTGGGATGCCAAAGCTAATGGTGGGCTTGAGGGAGATTTCAAGTAGGGTGTGACTCCCAGGAAGGGTCATCACAATGTTTGATGAGATGCCAGTGCCTTTGGTTATGTTATTTCAAGAGGTCTACTTGAAAGATAACTTAGAGTCACATATCCAGTGAATGAATTCTGGTATAGAATAAATCCAGGACAGAAATGTTTTTTTCTCTCACTGACTTAATCTAATGTTATGCAATCAGGCTTCTGATCACACAGTAGGAGTTTCCATTGTCTGCACCCCACATCCTTTCCATGACATCAAATCTAATCCAGACAGCTCCCATCCCCCTGCAATTAGAAGAGAGTTGGATCAGATGTGGGAGGCTGCAGGGACCACTAGCAGTGCCCAGCCTCCTTGCAGAAAGATACAACTGTCTACAACCCATCCTCTTGTCCACTCACTCTCAAACACAGTCAATCTGGTACAAGTATGAAATAATGGACATGAAAAGAAGCTCTCTATGCTTCTATGAAATAATCCAACCTACCATAATCAACAATAAATAAAAGATTCAATTTCAAGGTACTATGTCCATCTGAAAGACCATATGTCAGTCCAATCATTAGATCTCTATGCATATTGCATGCGGATAGGGAAGGTGGAGTGGGGCCATCTCTCAGGTGGATCCACTGAAATAAGTAATGCAACCATCTACCCTCACTGAAGTAATATTATAGAATATTTATTATTCATTTTATTTATTTATTTTTATGCTGATTTTTTTTTCTGGCATAGGAACCAGGGCAACTTACAAAAAGGCTAAGACAAAGTACAGCTGACAATCTGGTAATATAAAAATTAAAACACAATCAACCAATTTATCATAGTAAAACATACCGTGTGTGTGTGTGTGTGTGTGTGTGTGTGTATCTTCTTTTAAACATTACTTAACCAAATTAACTGAGAACTCAATGCTGAAAAAACAACACTGGAAAGCATTTAGAAGCAACAGACAATGATAACCATTTTGTGAATGTTTACTCTTAAATCGGTGAGGCATAGGAGTATATTCTGCTTTGTGTGTTCTTCAGTCTCATATCTAGGAACGTGGATTAGTATTCACCACACGAATCAGTGAGCTACTCCACCAACAAACATATAATCAGTGAACTGCTTTATCTGCAGTTTCCAGGTAACACGATGCACTCGCTACCTTCCCTTTAATTCTTCTCAGGTTGCCAAAGTGGGGAGAGGGAATGCAGCAACTAATGTTTTCCATCACAAAAGTCAGACCTGAGTGATGATGTGAGGGCAGTGCTTATAATATGAGTAACAGCTTTGAACGCATTATATTTTTGTCACCGACTGGAAAAAAGACTCCTAGCAATGTGCAGTCGTAGGTAGAGATGAGAATTGGAAGCCAATCAGGCCTGGCTGGGGCCTCAGGATGGGCTTAACTACTATCTCACTGTTAGACCACAGGAAAGCAATTTAAACTCTTGGTGCCTTGGTCACATTAATAAACTATGAAAAAACAAAAACAGAACAAAAACAAAAACAGAACAAACAAAACCCAGAAAACACAGCATATCTTTGAGAGTCAGATGCACAAAAAATCCCATCAGAAAAATAAGCAAAGCTGACCAGTACAGCTATGTTTTTACATTTATGTGAGTGCTTTGTCATTAAAAAGGTAACTCACTGGAAATTTCCTTCCTGCGTAAGAACTTGCAAACAACACCTTCCTTTCTTCCATCCTACCTTCCTATGAACAAGCAAAATCTGTATTATTTTTCTAGATACTCTTTGCCAAGGGATGTTCACCGTTCCACAATGATTTTATGGGAGTGACTAAATCCCATTGTCCTATGTTCTTAACTTCATTTGAGGAAAATAAGCTCAAGAGATATTGCTTTGTTTATTTAACCAGTTAATTTCACATATGTCTGGCATTCTGTCATCCTAACTAGTCCCTGCACACTGCCCCTCACTTCAAACAATACATTCCTATGTATAGTTTTAGAGAAGTATCAGAGATGGGTTCTGTCTTCTTTCTCGTACCAGTGTTGGAAAATTACCTCCATCCACAATGTTGTTGACATGTTTTTCTAGGAGAGCACACAAAGGTACATGAGAATGTCTGTATCCCCACTGCCCAATTACAGCAGCCTGATACCACATTAATTCCTATGGCACCATTCTACAGAATCCCTAGACTGATAGTTTTGTCAGTTATGCAGAATTCTCTGGTGTTTTTCTTGAATGCTAGCATTAGATTTCCCTGGTAGAGAATTCTTAGTGCCTTGTGAAAAGATAAGTCCCAGGATTCCATAGGATGGAGCCATGGCAGTGAATGTGGTATTAAACATCTATAGTTGTGTAGTATGGCTATACCTTGGAAAACAGGCTACTGGTGATTAGATGGGAATGGGCCAGAATACACATAAAAGAGGGAGTACAAATTCAAAATGTTTAAGACATAATAGCAAATGCTTAGAAATCTTTAGTTTGGAATCTTTTTACATATTAGTAAGACCTCTCTTCAATTTTCTTAATACCTTTTACTTAAAGGATTCCTCTTTCCTCCTCAGATCTTTCCATAAAATTCACTTCTGTCAGTAACAAGTGCAATTGTGTACATTTGCCCTACTCAAATGTAACTCTTAGTTAGTGAACTTGCTCCCTAAATGCAGGATTATTGCCTATAATGTTTTGCCCATTGTTTTCACTCAAAGTATGTCAATATATGAAAATGTTCATAAAAATACAATCCATGTTTAAGTGACACTGTAGAAATAAAGGATGGGAAGACACAGGTATAAAATAGAATCCCTGGGCTCTTTATGTCAAATTGCTTCTTAAAAAAAAAAAAAAAATCTACAGTGCCTATATTGTGCCTATGACTGCACAGCAGGCTGACCTACAGAAATTTCTCAGATAATTCCAAGCGTAAAGATGGGAGACATTTTGCTTTCTAAAGTTCTCTAAGTCAAGCTGATGCTAAAGGCACAGGTTTTGAAAATAATTTTTAAAAATAGTAATTGTACTGGATTTCTTCAATCCCAGGAATTCCAAACCAGAGGAGAGAAAAAAAAATCTTATTGCTCCTCATCCCTGCCAAAAAAGGGGAAAATTGTAATGGGATAGGGATTGGGAGTGTAATATACCCCTACTGCTCCTGGAAAGTTAGATTTCTGCATTTGCAGGAATGCTTGCCCAGCTTTGCTGGTGTGCCAGCTGCACCTTTTCTTGGGCAAGGCACATTTAGCCACAGAGTTCAGACCACATTGGTTTCTAGTTTGCTTCTGAGATCAATTCAAGGTGCTAGTGTTAACCTACAAAGCCCCTAATGACTTGGGGTCGGGATAACTGAATATTGGCCCTTTCCACACAGGGCTGGTGATTCGGTTCGTGCCATTTCTGACCGGATTTTCTGGGCTCGAAACAAGGTGGACTTTCTCTCATTTCCTTCCACACAGCTACTGCGTATGTGCCATTCTGATTCGGAGGAGTGCAAGTTAATGAATCCACACTGCCTCCACCGTGGCCACTCCCACTATTCCCCTCACCCCACCCTGTCAGCTGTGATTGGCCCTTTCTTTCTTTTTTTGCATGGTTTAGTACATCATTGCGTATGTGCGTATGTGCGAAAGTCGATACTACCCCCTGGCCCTCCCATGAGCCCTCCCCTGACCACCAATTCGCATTGGTGCAAATGTACGTGTCTGCACCACTGTGAAAGTCCAAATTGGATCAATTGGGAAAATTGGAAAACCGATTTCTTCTGGTTTTCAAATAGCACACTTTACCACCACATGGGGGTGCATTTAGTCAGAATTATGTGTGGAATGAAGGTAAATAAACTGAACCTAGTCCGCTCCAACGTGCAGAAGACCTCTGTGGCAAGATGCATTGGCCTGCCTTAATAACTGCGTGCGGAAAGGGCTGCCTCCTCCCACATGAGCATGCCAGAAATTTAAGATCTTTAGGGGAGGCTCTGTTGTGTGCCCAATGCTTTATGATATTTGGTTTGTGGATAATTAACAGGGCTTTCTATGTAGCAGTAGCTCCACTGTGGAACTCTCTACCCAAGGAATTTTGTTTAGTTTCCAGTGGGCAGCAAAACATTGCTGTTCTGCATAGCATTCAGTGTTTGAAACTGCTTTTTTTAAAAAACAACAACAACAACTGGATTCTAGGATTGTTCTTACACTGCTTTCAGAAGTTTTTAAAGAGTTTTGTAATGTATTTTTTTAAAAAAAAATTTTTTATTTGTTCATCACATCAAGAGCCCTTGTGGTCTGGGAGGTGATACAGAAATACATTAAATAAATAATAAATAAATAATAATTTTTATATCTAGTCCAAATTACTTTAAGCTATAAAGTAAGATATTTATTAGATAGATAGATAGATAGATAGATAGATAGATAGATAGATAAACAGACAGTAAGATATTTACTGTAAGATATTAAAGATATAAAAGTAATACATTGTATAATATATAAGATGTATAACTTGATATATACTTGGTGTGTGTGTATATACCGGTATATATATATATGTATATATACACACACACACACACACACACACATACACACTCTTGGTATATATATATATGTTTGTGTGCCTTCAAGTTATTTTTGACATTTGGTGTCCCTAAGGTGAACCTATCACAGAGTTTTCTTGGGATTTCTTCATAGAGAGTTTGTCTTTACCTTCCTCTGAGGCTGAAAGAATGTGACTTGCTCACAGTCATCTAGTAAATTTTCATGGCTGAGCAGAGATTTGAACCTTGGTCTCCAGATTCATAGTCCAACATTCAAACCACTACACCACCCTGGCTCTCACACTTGTAGTTGTTACAAACTTGTAGTACTTAATATGTCATGGTGTACTAAATGGATAAATTCAGTAGAAATTCCTTTAGTACAAGTACATTTTGGGTCTGATTCAGCCTCTGGTCTCTTCTGACATTCATACTCTCTGTGAGGGATGAGTGAATCAGTTTTGGGTGAATCTGTCAGAATGTTTTTAATCTCAAAACTTTTCCCATCATATTTATTTACCACAAATTCTGCAGTCGAGTTTCTTGCATTTGGGGAAATTGCAGGGGTCGGCACACCCAGAGTGCAGTGGATGAGCCTCACCCTATGAGGAGCGGCTTAGGGAGCTGGGTATGTTTAGTCTGCGGAAGAGAAGGTTAAGAGGGGACATGATAGCCATGTTTAAATATTTGAAGGGATGTCATGTCAAGGAGGGAGAAGGCTTGTTTTCTGCTGCTCCAGAGACTAGGACAAGGAGCAATGGATTCAAACTACAGGAAAAAAAAGATTCCACGTAAACCGCAGGAAGAATTTCCTGACAGTCAGAGCTGTTCAGCCATGGAATATGCTGCCTTTGAGTGTGGTGGAGTCTCCTTCTTCGGAGGTTTTTAAGAAGAGGCTGGATGGCCATCTGTTGGGAGTGCTTTGATGTGGGTTCCTGCATGGCAAGGGGTTGGACTGGATGGTCTCTGTGGTCTCTTCCAACTCTATGATTCTATGAAAAAAAAAATCAATTTTTTTAAAAAAATCTTTAACAAAATGGAATAGCATTTCCTTCATTGACACTAAAATTTGCTGAAAGGAGAAAAAAAACAGAAATATTCTTTCAAATGAAGGTGTTTCTTAGGAAACAGCAAAAAGATAGCAGATTTCTGCAACCATCATTAGCTAGTTTCAAAGCATGCATATTCCTTGTATGCCTTATCTGTTTTATAAATGGAACACTAGTCAGTTTTACTTTTTCCACATTTGGGTCATTTTAAGCTTTTGTTTCTGTTCTGATTATGAGGAAATTCTTTAAAAGCACATGAGTTAAATTCTCACCCATCTGAACCAAATTAAATAGGTACAGCTATTGCTGGCATAGAGAAGATTGTATTGTCATATCTGCCTGAAATATAGAGGGTAGAGAACTTCTCAGGCAAAAGAGATGACAACATATGTTCAGCACCCCAAAATGGGGAAATACACAGGGATTCAAAGTCAGGACTCTCCAAGGCTTGGCTCTGAACTGATGCATTCATTAGTTGTGATTTCTTCCATGCTGATTTTTTAAACCTCACATTATTGCCACTTTATGAAATAGCTTTTCAATTTTTGGTAAATAAAGCAGAATTCTCACTCACTTCTAAGGGGCCCAGTGGCTGGAAAATTCATTCAGAGTGAAGGCTTGCCCAGTGTGTGATATTTCCTTTCCCCCTCAGGCTTGTAAGGAGAGCTACCATATGTAGGTGCTATTTATGTCAGAGCAAATGATGCTTCCCCAGAAGGGTGAACAGATAAGCTTGGTTACTGACTTATGGCAATAATTCCACCAGTACATTTTATGCATTTTTAGTCCACAAAGCCTGTTCTCATCACCTTAACATCAGTCAGGAGGAAAAAATTTTGTTATAGAGAAAATACGAGAAAGAAGATAGCCACTGCTCAGAGGCCATCTGGCCATGTTTATTGTTCAGGTCACTTTCATCTTTAAGCCCTTACATTTGGACTCATGCCACCTAGATCTTGTACATTATAAAACTCCGACTGTATGGCGGAACAATGATGGAATCAGAATAGGTATTTAAGAATGCCTACAGTACCAATTTCACTATGTTCTCCAAACTTCAACTGCAGTTTCTCTCTGTCTTTATACTGTACTAAGTAGCAAGATAATTGTTTTTGATTCCTGCCTGAAAATTCATGCATATGTGCTCTGTATGTATGTGTGTGTGTGTGTGTGTGTATATATATATATCTTAAATGTATTTTCCCAAAAAACAAAGCACGTTTCTGTGCATCATTTGAAGGTATGCATTTTATTTGTGCACATTTAATTTTGTATAATTCACAATTATACACAAGAAAAGAAAACGAAAAGAAAAAAGAAACCCTAATGTTTATGGTTTAATCTTGGTGACAGGATATCAAAAGTTACACATATATCTTGGTTAATCATCTCAAAAACTGCAAGTTGGATAAATTCATTAAAATAAATACAAAGTAAGTTGATATAGATTTCTCCTCCATCATTACTTTCAAGATCAAACATGAAAACTGGGAATATTTCAGCAACATCAAAAAAACTGAATTGTGCTCTATTAATCTCCATGTCAACCTTTTTTTTACTGCATACATTATGCAGATACTTGTTTGTGGAAAGGATGTGACCTATTGTCTCTTCCTGAATTTATTACCAAATGTTCTCATCTAACATCCTTTGGAGTGTGAGAGTTTTCCATTTTCTTGGAGAAAGCTGATAATGTTTTTGCTAAGTTTGCTTCCTCCTCTGAATATCATGGCAGCATCCCAGTGTGGCAGCATCCCAGTGTGCCAGTGCATTCTATTTACCCTTGTAATTACAAAATCAATCTTGCAGTCATAAATGTCTAGAGAACATGTAGTTTTCCTGAGTGGCCTAATGGGCCATTCTGCCACTTTACACATGGTCCCTTTGACTTGTTCTTTCATAGGATTTTCTTTTTGTTTGACATGAACTCCTCTGTCAGCATATGAAGGGAGAGGAGAAAGAACTGGACAGAGAGAGAACACACAAATCCTTTCTGTAGTAAGATCAACCATTGTTGCTCCTGTTGTTTTCAACAGGAATAAATTAGAATTTTGAGTTTACTGTACCAGCCAAACAAATAGGAAGAACTATACAAATTATACAAAATATAGCAAAATGCTGCTATAGATTGTGACAGACTGTGTCACTGATAATACAGTAGCTCCTCCACATTCATGATGGTTAGGGGCACAGAACCCTTGTGAAAGTGGAAAAACCACAAATAATCTCCACTGTGATTCCCCTCCTGTTCCCCTCTGGAGCTTCCCCCCTCCCATTCCGTTGTCTCTGGCCTGGTGTTGGGAGGGGGGAAAACAACCTAAAAGACTTACCATTATTTTCCCTTGAGATAGAGAAGAGGGGAGCTGGGGAGTTCTAATTACTTCTGGCAGTCATCTTGAGAAAGGAGCACCTGACCAATCTGCAGTCAATACACAGCAGAATGTGCAACAACATGGAAGAGAAGCCATGCCTTCAGCAGTGGGGGGAGGCTTCTCTCACTTGAAAGGGGAAAAAAAGTCAATTTTAAATGCAAGCCTTGCAAGCCTAGGGTGAAGAATGCAAGGGATGGGAGGAGGGAAATGGGGATGGGGGAGGCAAGCACCTGCCTGGCGAATAACCCAATTCACAAAGCTCAAATCCTCGACTGTGGAGGGAGGACTGTAATTGAAAAGATTTTCAAAATTACCAGCAACACACAGTCTCCAAAACAGTTTGTAGCAATTTTATTTAATTCTCTTTTTTGCAGCCAAAGTAAAGAGAGCCACACTGAGTCACATGACTGTTGGTACGTCAAAAGAAACTGGACCGATTCTATGAGAAAGTCCCCACTTCCATGCCACAGCAAGGGCTCCAATAATAACTCTCCTGGAATGCTACACAAGGGAAAGATTAATATGTAGTGAATAACGTTGCCCATCTGACATTGTCACAAATACATAGTCTGTTTTCAAATGTTATAGCATTCGTTTACAACTACAGTTGGTATAATGTGAAAAATGGCATTTTCTGCAGATAGTCTTTATGGAAACTGATTTACATTTAGTCAAATATCTGGTTCTTAAATGGTCTATTTTTGGAAAAAGAAAACTATGGAAAAATTAGAAATCTTGGTCAATTGTAGGTCCCTTCTAGACTCTAAACAGACTAGCCAATCCTTAATTGCCTCTTACCCATGGCAGAATTCAGCACAGGGAAAGAGTGGGAATGTAACAACCTTCGCAAATTTCTCTTCCAAAACTGATTATTGATTGTTTCAATGTAACACAATACTGGAAAACATTCATTTGATATGCTAACAATTTATTTAAAATACTTAAGCTGAGCACAGACTGCTCTCGCCTTAATTGCTGGCCAATCAGATCCTGTATGGAAAAAGAAATAGCTGCAGATGTTCAAGATGGAAGAATTTATTTTGTAAGATTTCTAAGATTTTTAGTATATAAACAGTAAACCCTACAAATTCCAGTATCATAAAGGGTTTGAGCAATCTCTTTGGTACTAAAAATATACAGGCTACTTATGCATATTTTCCTTTTCAGCACAGCATAATTTTACAAGAGTAGTGACAATGGATGGATAACTGTCTTCTCCACTGAGCCCCTATTTTGGAACTACAGTGCCATGCATTTTTAAACTAACATTGAAAATAAGAGGAGAAGGACAAAGATAATCCTGTGAACCAATCTTTCTTGGGTTTTGGAAGAGTCAAGTTCTCAGAGTAGAAAGCTGAACTGGCCATTGTTAGTTTAGTTGCTGACTTAACTTCAGCCTCCTTATCATAATAGAGGTAGTTATTTTAATTCTTGTCTCATTACATTTTGCTCACTGTTCTTAATGTTCATATTCTTTACAAGGAAGAGAATTAGTTACCTGATGGGTTAAAGTAGCTCAGTGGATTGTTGATTATCAGCTTTTTTCTCTGTTCCCCCTTTCTAGTACAAAGGGGGGGGGAATCACCTCAACTAGTTATTGCTGACCAGAATTGATTTACAAATCAGAATATGGATAAAGTTTTGGAGGCAGAGAGTTAAATTTAAGCATTTATGACCTGGACATAAAGCATCTAGAGGGCAGTGGAAGAATGCACTGTCCATGAAGGAAATCTGTATTTAAGAACAGTGTGGCTACAGATAGTAACTTTGGAAGAGGAAGAGCAATCTAGAAGAGGCTGTGTTTGACAGAGGCTGAACATGAACCAGCATCGAACATTTAGAACTTGTGGTGCTGCTTTGATTGTTGCCTACCTGACCTCTCCTACTGGAAGTTGTCTAGCTGCACAAAGATTTGCCTACAGAAACAACAACTGCTTTGAGATTCTCTTTAATATTACCTGACTTTGACTTCTATACTGGATGTGATTCTTTAGAAAGAAGATATTGGAGTTCTGAACAGACAGTATAAGTGAAGTTTTTGAGTTTTTATTTGGTGAATTAGCATTGAAGCTTACTGTTTTAATAGACAATGTATAGCTGTATTTTAACATTTTCTTGTTGAACAGGGTCATTATATTTCAGATATATAGCAGTGTTTCAGCTTTTGCCAATACCTTTGTGTATTTCTTGGCTAAAGGTATTCCTTACCTTGCTTTGCTTTGCCTAAGAAAACCCTATGAAATTTATGGGGTCATCATAAGTCAACAGCTGACTTGAAGTCACATACACACATGCAAAACTACAACATGGTAGCTACTTGTGCTTAGCACTGGAAAGCTTTAGCTGAAAAGATACTACTCAACCTAAATCAGAAATCAATATTAGAATATTATGATTTAGCAGATGATGCAAAGCGAGCTGCAGGAAGCGAGCTGTGTATAGATCAAGTGATTATAGATTTCCCTCCCAGAGATGCTCTTGGTTTTTTAAACATTGTTTTACAGATGAGCTCAGAGATGATGTAGGTCAGTAAGGCAACTCACCTGTATGATTCTTTAATGAGCATGCTACTAATTGGGCCATTGACCAAGGTCTGATGGAGACATACCCTTCACCATTGAATTCCTTCAGATAAAGAAATATTAAATACACATAAGAAAAATGTACATAAACACAATTCAACAGCAACAGAGGCTGAATTCCACACACTATATGGTCTTCTATGAAAACTATTTTGTTTTCTCTAAAGTAAAGAGCAGAAAGAGTTTTCTACAATAAGGATTTGTTGCAGAAGGAAGTTTCTGGTTGAAAGCCATTATTGGAATATTAGTCAGGTTAAAAGAACTTGGGATTTTTACTATGGTCCCAAAGAGAGGTTTCTCTACCTGAGAAAAGTAGAGTAGTGTGGGACTGACAGGAGACAAGGATAAACTTAAGGCAGACAAGACATCAATACACTTAGTAACTAAGCAATAATATTATATTATAGATTACTTGAACATGAACCAAAACTTGTTGTTACGCTAACAAAAGCAAAGTTCTAGAAGGGATAAAGCCTTCTCTGTTCTTAATCCCACTCCTTCTGATCCAAGGCACCAGAGTTAAATATTACAGAGAAACCTAAACACATAGGATTGATGAAACTCTAAGAACAAAATTTACAATGAAATACTTTATGGTTGTAAGGAAATACTTATAATAAATGAAGTGATTCCCACCCCCCCATGTTTCTGAGTGGAACATTCTCTTTATTTTATCTTGTTCTTTTGAATGTGCACTGTGATTTTGTACATCTTTAACTCTGATATAGCACCTAAGACACTTTCTTTTGTGAAAGATTTTGGTGGAGGGGTTTTATGTTTATTTTGGTCAAATCTGAAAAAAAGATTCTCAGAACTCAAAGTAACGTTAGGGTTATAATATGATTTCAGAAAAAAATAAACTTATTTTAGGACATGTGGTTTTAGAAGCAAGGAAACTTGTTGCAGAAGAAGTACCAAAGGTAGTGACGAAAATCCTAATTTTAAGTACTTATTTTCAAGATTTCACTATTTATTGTAAATGTTTCTCAAAAGAAAGAAATGAATCTTAGATGTTATATCGGAGGTAAAGAACACAATCCAAAAATCTGTTGTACAGTTACTTGCTTCTTTTCAACTCCAGAAAAAGACTAGCTCTAGATAGAACTTAGATAATGAAAAACTTAAATATTACAGCAAGCTTTAATACAACCTGTGGGGAAAAAATCACAATTAAAATCTAGACAATATAAACTTGATTTACCCTATTCTTGCCTGATCAAGAGCCACTTCCATTGCCCCATGAAACCTGGATATGTAGCAACCAGTCATCTTGGAGAAGGTAAACTCAGTTTTTATTCCTGAACCTGTTTTCTGTTTTCCAATGAAATTCCACAGGTTTTTTTTTCCCCTTTTTTTGACTGAGGAGGGACTTTGGTTCACAAAAGATTAATTTTGTTACAAACTGGGACATGTGTATGGCAAGATTAAAAAGAGAAAAACATCTTACAGTTCCAAGATGCTTTTTAAGTCATCACTGGCAAAGCCCATAAAGACCAGATATGATGGGAAAACAATGTTGCTTCAACCAAAAGTAGCAGCACATAATTGCCTTCTCTTCCTCCTTTACCAGCACTACCATATTCTCCAATGACTGTTGTTAGCCAAGTCAGAGGGACTTACAGCATGATTATATCATTGGTCATTTTTGGTCATATTTGGCCATGACAAGAAAGAGAAGGAGATGTAGGCCTGCTATTCATGTATATGTATCTACTTCTAGCTTTGAAAGTACTCTATTGTACTGTCTAGAGAGGGTACAAAAGTTCTGTTTGTGACAATGATCAGAAGCTAGAAGGAAGATGAAATGTTTGGAAGCAATACAATACCTGAAAGGCATGAACTGTCTTTCTGTTGCTTTCAAAGAAGCCTTTATAATTATTCTGACCTGCTGTTTTCTCCATTTACCAGGTTTGCTAAAAGCTCAGTTCTTACCTTACCCACCTACAGACCATCTGCCTTGGTATAAAAGTAGCTTTCAATTCCATGCTTCAAACTCTCCCCTGTGTTGGAAAACAGAAGTGCACACACACAAATCCCAGATTCTAAACAATACTTTTTTTCCAACTGATTTGTCCAGAATGGCAGTGTCATTATTCTTCATCCAAGGAGGATAAAATCTGGATTCACAAGATCAGTGGTGGCACAACATCAGTGGTGGTTCAAATCCTGTTTTTCAAACATTGGCACATAAGAACAACGTTGCTTGGTAAGACTGAAGGCAATGGCTGAACAAATGGTCCTGGGAAGTCTCCAGTAATGCATGCGGGCAATAGAAATGGTTTCTTCTTTAGTTATTTGAATGTCCTATGGATGTAGATTTTCCATGTCACTCTCATGGTGAATAGCTCCACAAAATACATTTAAAAAGAAGAAAGACCAAAGCAATCATCACGTGTCAAACAAATGTCTTCAGTTGATATTTGTAATCAATGGTCAGAGACAAGAAATCATTTAAACTGTTTCTGCATGGTGTTGCAGTCCTGGGTTTGGGATGTGATGACAGTAGTCTGTGGGTCTGTGCTTTTGCATGATGTTGTTGAGGTCCTGCTGCCATCTTGTCCCCACCCATCATGATTGCAGGATATTCGCTTAACGGAATAAATCCATTAATGCTCCTGTCCTCACTGGCCATGAGGAAAGGCCAAAAGCGCTATGGAGGCACTTCCTTCCCCAGTGCAGCACAGGAAAGAGCCTGGTTGTGCTGCAGAAGGAAGGCACACATCACTTGTGCTCCCTTCCACAGGGAGCTGGCTGGGTGCAGAGGGGAGCATTCCTATTGCTCTCCCTTCCTGGAAAAGGTGGTGCGAGGACCACTATGGGAGAACAATGAAAGGAGGTACGGTGTGGAAATGCCCTTAGAGACATTTACAGTTAAAATATCTCATTCTTGAGCATAACTACATATATGAGTTCTATTTTGCATGCCTGAAACACTGATTTTCAGATATGCTGTTGCAATGGTTTTCCTTTTGAGCTGGCATGCACAGAACTTTGAAAGCTCCTTTTCTTCCATTTTTCATCACAGTGTTCAAAAAGTTAACATGTTATCTGACACAAAACAGTACTGAAAAAAGTTAACTTGATACAGTACTTGTACTGTTTGTTATTTTTCCATTACATTCTGTTTCTTTTTCAAGGGGGAAAAATCTTAGGAATGATAAGAGAATGGTCTAAAACTTAAAACTTCTTAAAAGATCCTTAAAAGTAAATTTGAAAAGAAATAGAAAATGTTACTCATTACATCAATAAGGTAACTTTATTTCCTTATAATGTTGCCTTTAAAACAATGTTACCCTGATTTCTGGGGTCTCTTGGGGGACACCTCAACATGCTCCATGTGGTGGGGAATGGAAACTTTCCAGAGCACGAGCTATAGCAATGCAAGAGGCAGGGTAACCCAGCAGGGTCTTTTACCCAGTTTCTACGGAGTCAGGCCAAGCCAAAAACCGAACAAAAATGTCCAATAAATGATTTTATTGAATGAAAATCTCATGCAGCAATGCAATCACTCACACATGCACCTGTGAGCTATTAAGAAGCAAAAGAGAGGAAATTGGACAGGAAGGTATTGAAGGGGTGTAGTTGGGATAATACTGCACCTTTTCCTGAAGTCCTAGGTCTGGGAAGGCGGTGGAGAAGTGGGGCTCAGCACGGAGAGGGCTGAGAGGATCACTCAATGGATGGAGAAACGGTCTCCTGGGATGACCGGGAGTGATCCAAAGAACCACTCAAAAACTGGTACTATTTGTAGGGGAAAAACTAGCTGGAGGACTAATCCTTTCCTGGGGAGAACAATGGGTGTTGGAATGCTAATGAAGTTCCACCATGGTAATTTCCTTTGTGTGATGGGATTGCAAGGTGTTGCCAAAGTCTCAGGATCTTTGGCTGTGTTGGTTTGTGGTGTGACTTCATGTAAATGGTCCTCACCTGATGGAATATTTGCTCAACTTGGGGCAGACACGCTATTCCCTTCAAGCCAGCGTCTCAGGGATGATGACCCTTTGTTTATTGGGGGTTTACACATCTTGAGGTCTCCTGGGGCTACGTGACTGGGGATTTTACTGGCCTGACCTGGTTTTTGATCTTTGACCATTGCTACCTATGTGCCTATCCAGGTGACCTCTCAGACATATTGAATCATGTTTTAATATCAAAGCTGTAGACCCCGGGCTAGGGTTTTTCCAGTGGAGTAGCAACAAAACCTTATTACCTCCTCAGTACCTCAAAAGTAACTAGCTACAGGTAAAGCATTATTTGTAATTTGTTACTCCAAGTTCTGAGACATGCACAGAACTAATAAATAGCTGCATTTTCTAGCACTGAAAATAAATTAAACACTCTGTCTTGTTATGATCTTTCTTTCTTTTACTTTTTAAAAGAAAATGAGCCTCTTCACAATAAATAAGCGTTCAGTTGAAATATAGTCCATTTTGAAGCTTCAAAAAGGATTAGACACATCTTAATAATCTTTATAACAACCCTCCAATATAGATCACCATTATTTATATTCTTATTGGTCTTGTTGGAGCTGCTTGGCTCAGCTGGAATGACTTGTGAATAATCTAGTTACTGGAAAAAGAAGCTTTTTAAAGCTTCTGTGAGAGAAGGAGAAGTTGTCCGTTTGGTGGGGCTATAAAAGCATCATGTGTTCCCTTAGAAGATTGATTGTTTTGTGGAAAAGGTGGAAAAGAGGACACAGGAAGTAGGAAGGCTAAAAGATAGAAGGTCCAGGAGATTGAACAAAAGGTATAATGGGCTGAGAAAGAAAAACCTGAAGAAAGGGCAGATGCTGGAAAAATAAAACTTTAGGAAAAGGGCAGACAAGGAGTTGAATCAAGAAGACATAAATGTGCTAGAGGCAGGGGGAAACTCATAGTGCTTAAAGTCAGAGGTTTTATGACATTCTTGCTGTGTCTGTCACTGGAGCACTGTGACCTGGCAGTCCTAAAATTCCTATATTAATCTTATTTACCACACTCTTTGTTAATATAGATGTAGAAGCTGAAATGGCTAAGATTTGTGCAGCTATCATCACTTGCTGTAGATTATTGACAAAACAGTAATAAATATTCTCAATTTTTCATATTTTCCATAATATTTTGCTCCATTTTATATCATACTTGTATTTTAGGCTAAATAGTGTTTTACACCTGGTTTAAAACCATTTTCTGTTTGAAATGTGTAGATCTACAACTCAAGTAAATTGAATGGAACTGAATCGGAGGCCTAAAGGAATGATGAAGGTAAAGAAATTGTAGCCAGAGATGGGGTAGTGGGACACTTACGGCTTAATTTTACACAATTATTTGAATAACTAGCCAACTCTTTGGCAATAGCTTCTACCTATCCCAAGTTTTATTCTGAAAGAATTGTAACTTTTATAAAGATACCTGGTGAAAAATAAATACAAAATTTGTAGTAACTTTCCTGCCCACATTTGTACCTTTAGGAAACAGTGTAATCTGATAAACAGAATGGAATGTAAAATTTTGATACACAGCCTTCTCTTACTTTCAGCCAGATGCTCTTGGAATGCCTTGAAACTTCTATATTCAATTGTTCAGCTGTTCAAAACCACCAAAAATATTTTTTCTCCTTGTATTTCAAAATTACAGTGGAACAACGTGTCTTTTCAAAATATGATAGATAGATGATAAAT
The DNA here is from genome assembly GCA_948474755.1 of Ctenosaura bakeri. Classification (NCBI taxonomy): domain Eukaryota; kingdom Metazoa; phylum Chordata; class Lepidosauria; order Squamata; family Iguanidae; genus Ctenosaura; species Ctenosaura bakeri. The sequence continues at coordinate 67,446 of CAOLHI010002553.1, read as the reverse complement.
AGAAATGAAATACATTTTAAAAGCAATTTTTAAAACTGAGCATGAATCACTCAGGAATGAATGGTTTTAAGATGACTCAGAATTAGGTTGCTGTGCATAGGTTATGCTAGTTTTCCAGGCATTTATGCTCAGTGAGCCCAAAAGATGAAAGAACTGCACAACCTATTTATTTTCTTTCACTGAGGCTTAGAACTGACAGGGGAAGTGTGACTTCCATAGGTTAAGTCACACCAGTGGTCCTTTCCTACTCTATGCTTATAGCACTCTGATTCCACTTTAACTGCCATGGCTGTATGCTATGGAATCCTGGGGTTTATAGTTTGGTCAGGCATTAGAGTTCTCTTTTTGAAAATCCTAAATACAAATCCCAGGACCCTATATAAAGGAATATATAAAGGAACCACAGAAGTTAAAGTGGAATCGATGCAATAATTGTGCAGTGGAAATGGCCCAAGATAAAGTCTCTTCTGATAAGATCATGTCATATGTACTATAATGTTGGGTAAAGATAGATTCAGAGGAAAGTAGCTTGACCTGGCAAGAGTATGTCCATATTTATGTAGGACCATCTACTAGACCTATGGCAAACTTGCAGAGGGTCCTACTGTCTGTAGTGCTTCCCAGAATTGTAGGTAAGGGAAGATGTGGCTTTGGCAAAATGATGAAGCACTATGAAAGCTAACAAAGCTTTTTCTGCATCCCTGGAGCTCCATATCTTTGGAGCAGCTGCCTGTACATTTAAGGGGAGCTTCCCTGCTTTGTAACCTCTGGCTTCTACAAAGGAGAGAGAAGGCTGGCATCTTATGCTTTGAAAGGCCTGGGTATAGGTGCAGTCTCTGTCTTTTCCTCATCTGATTCTTCCCCAGGGCAGCATGAATAACTGGGCTTACAGACTCCCTCTACTCCTTGACCTCTCCTCCATGTCTAGAAGATGTAACATCAGGGAATTACTACCAGGAACCGCCATTTCCACTTGAAAGAGGATGGCCTACCCATACTTGAATAAATATGAATGAAAGAGGTCCATCTGCTTCAGTGGGTTGTGTAGCCAAATAGTGTTGCATGGTATTTTTTTTCTGGAAGTGGAGATGGGGGGTGTAAATATGGTCATCAAAATGTCTACTAGTTTTGTAAGAGAGAAAGAAAAGTAATATTTAAGATCCAAATGGCCATAGCAACATATTTGGAGCCTTAATATGAAAGCATGGATAGATGAGTCACCACAATTCACATCTGGATGAGTAATAAGAACTTTCTTTCTCCCACTACCATTAATCACATTGTTTTTGTTGCGGGAAAGCTGACAGAGTGAATTAAAATATTCTGTGAAACTTGTACAAACAGTGAAAAATGACACACCAAATGAATATATTTGCTTATGAATTTAACTTTCCTTAATAGAAAGCATGCTATAATATTTATCGAAAGTGTGTTGTGTTAAACATTTTTAACCCTAAAACTGAAGCATTAGTTATTAATGTAATAAACATTGAGACATGATCATTTTCTAAGTATATTTTAATGAAATTGAACCCTGTGAAGAAACAACCATCCCATAATTTGGCCCCAAATTAACATATGCAGTATATGAACACAGTACAAAAATTGAATACTACACTGGAACTTTGGCTTTTCATAAAATAGGGGTGAACAGATGCCAAACAGATAGTTGGTTCATAGTTAAACTTCTAATAATATGGAAACGAATTAATAAATCTCAACATTATATATTGTCATCTACTCATCACAAGAAGGAGTCTGTTTTACAGAGCTATGAGGAAGACGAGCCTATCTGAGAAAGACAATTTTAATTACCACTAAGCGGGTATAAATTAATGTTCAGACATCTTTCATATTCAGTATATAAAGTCTATTATAAATACTTTCAGCCATTATCAGCTTTCCTTGTCATTGGATAATTGAGCTGTCAGTGTACATATTATAGGGAAGAGTGTTAAAATATATGAGATCTAGGTCTGTCATGGATTCACTAATTGTCTTTGGGGATAGCTACCATTTCACAATCAGAGGATGTTCTCAATACTGAGAGGAACTGTAGAGACTAATCTAGGACTGTAAAAAAATTATCATGCTCAAGCTGAGAACCAAGAGGGCACAACAGTCATATATCTCAAAATTATTATCAATTCTGTGATGTTATTTGTATGTGACAATATGACAAATTGGTGCACCTGCTCTTCAAAGGATGAAAATAGTACTCAAAAATATTTGAAAAATGGTAAAAACAAAACAACAAAAAACCCACACCGTTTTTCAAGTGTTAGGAAACTCTAATGACAAGAATCCTGGATAGGAGAGAATCTTCACAGTTTGAGATTAATTCTGTGCTGAATTCACACATGGCTTTTTTTTTTTTTTTGGTAGTTTGTGCAGAAAATATTTCTCTGCAGAAACATTATTTTCTGCACAGAAAATACCATTTCCTGCACAAAAATATCATTTCATGTGTGCATTTTGGGTAGAAAAATGCAGCATTTTCTGCAAAGGAATCAGTGTGCAGAATTGTTTGCACAGAATATGCTGTTTCTCCTGCAAAAACTCCATGTGCAGATTTTGCATAAAACAAGTCCCCAGCTGTGAATAGTTGGTTTTTGAAGACTTTCTTGCAGAGATAAAAAATTGCTAAAATGGCTTATTTCTTCCTTCCAGAATGAAATTATTGAAGAGTTATCTCCCTATACCATATGACACAGAACTGGCTAAAAAGTACTCTTTGTTTACTCTTCAGAGGTAATGTCACTACCACTCACATTTTTAATACTTCTTATGCTGTGGGCGTGTGGATTTCCCGTCTTATGCATTTATCAAGAAGGATTAATTCCTTTCCTTTTAAATTCTTTTCTGATCAGGTTAGCATGATCAGCATGTGATTGAATCCTACTAGATCAGAGAGATAAATCAATTATAGTTTTCAACTCAATAGATTTATTAAGGAACCAAACTAAGAGAAGGTAAAAAATAGTCTCCTGTAAAATGAATGAATAAACCATGAACTAACTAAACTCATCAGGTTGCTAGAAATAACTTACAAAAGGTGCTCACAGGCAAGAAAAACTCTGAACTGACCTAGCTTTCAATCCATAGTTCTTTTACAACCCAAAGTACCATATTTAACTACTGTTTGAGCTATTCTGTCGGGTGGGAATTCATCCTGACCAATCAGTAGCTTCTGATGCTCAGTCAGTAGTCTTGGATACACTCACAAAGTAAGGCTAAGTTAGCCTAGATTGTGCATAGAATTGCAATTAGGTATACAAGCTGCCTAGCCATTAATATATATTTCTAGAATGGACAAACAGAGAGAGAGTTGGATTTGTTACACAGAACAACTAGACAGTACCGTAAAGGAAGCTTGGCTTGCTTAAGCAGAAAAATATTGTTCAGTTGTCATTTCATCTCTTGAAAGAATATTGCCTCTTTAATGAGATACATAAAACACTGAAATACTTATTGCTATATAAAGATGATGACTACATATGTTATTATAGTTTCAGATTACACACATACCTCAGTTTACAAAGTCCTGGACAAAGAAGCTTCTTAGTACAAAGTCTACTTACCCCTGCCCATTCCTCTTTTCTTCCTTGTTCTCTGTCTAACTGGACATTTTTTTTTAGCATCAAAACCAATGGGAGAATAGTGGATGAAGGCTGGAGAAACCCAGCGGGTTGTGTTTCAGCAGCTATAGCTCTGTATGCCTGCCTACAATGGGCAAGAAAAACAGCAACTGCCTCCAAAGAGCAAAGAGCAAAACAGGAGAGAAAGATGGAAAACAGATAGGCCTATCTCAACAGCTATCACCTGCATATCAACAAAAAGCAGAATTGTACAGGTTTAGCCACCAAATAGAGTTCATAACAACAGTAGAGGCTGGTGAAAGAAAAAAAAACATTCTTGGATACATTTTGGAAGAATCTTTCAAGTGGTCTCTAGAAGGTTCAAAATATTTTTGTTTAATAACACAAGTCTTATCTGATTTAGTTGTTTCATTTCACCTGTGCATATTGTTAGTTTTGGATAAAAAGTTTTCTGAAACACACAGAGTTCTTCTCCTTCCTCTTGCCCTTCCTCCGTCTCCCCTCTTCCTTCTCCTTTTGTAGCGAGGACATTTTTCTTTCGATGTTGTTTCTGCTCTGGTACCATTTTTCTTGTTAAAGAGGTAACGCTCAGGAAGACATCTACTTTATTAAGTAATGTATATCTATATTCGAGTATTAGAACACTTAATAGGTAGTCTGAGGCAGGGGTGACACAATGAGCTGAAGTGCCTGTGGCAAAGTGGTGTCTGAGGAATCCTTCAGAATTTGTGGATAAACGGCTGGTGGATAAAGAAGCAGCCATTAACTCCTGACAATGCCCTGCTTTCAGGTATTGTGAGGCAAAGCACGGCCATTATTAGGAAAGAACTGTTGAAAGAAGTGGAAGCTTCGCACAAGTCTTTATCAGGGAAAGATGCGTGTGTGTGTGTGTGTGTGTGTGTGGAGAGAGAGAGAGAGAGAGAGAGAGACAGCATAACACCATTATTTTTTATAGCAACAACTGATTGTATTCTTCTTTGTTTAATGTGACAAGTGATGTTTTCTCAGTGCTTTTAAAATGTTGGTGGATGTGAAAGAAAGGAGAGGGTTAGGTTTACCAGACTAGCAATTACATTTTGAAGCTTCTGGTCTAGCATGGTTAAAAGAATGGACCTTACTAAATAATAGAAGACGGTTGGAATTGGAGGGTCATGAATTAAGATTCAGTTGACACAGTTATTTGTGGTACGAGAAGGTAAAAATTAATTCACAATTTAAGAATCATATGGTTAGGAGGGCATTATTGAGGATTTGGGGAAAATACAAAAATAATTTTGTTATCAGAATTCCAGGATGGTTATCTCCACAAGAAGCTTTTTATAGAAGGGAATTAGGACATTTGAAAAGATGGGTTAGATATAAAGACTTACTGGAAAATGAACAAGAGAATTGGAAAATAAAGGAGCTTTTTAAACTGGAAGAAGAAGGTATTAAAATGCAGTGGTGGTTATAGTTTCAATTAAGAAAAAGGTTTAGAGAAGATTAACAATATGATTTTGAAAGAAATGAGTCTGATGTAGGAAAGTTAATACCTAAGGAAAATGATCATTTAATAGCAAAAATATATAAATAATATTATATTATGTAATGGAGGATTGTTACCCTGTTTGATCAGGACTCCTTTAAAAGGATTCCCAAAAGCTGTCAAAATTGTCTCTTGTGGGGAAAAATTAGCTCTGAGCAACTCGTTTAGCCATGCAGAGAAGACAGGGTAATTAAGGGATCTTTTAAAATCCAATTTTAACCGAGTCAGGCCAGACAAAATTCACACAAAGGAATTCAAATGAATAACTTTTATTGACTAACAATAGGTTGTACTTAAGCTAATATACACCCACACTCATTCAACAGCTAATAGATCATAGAAAGTTAAAATTCATACAATCACTCAACTTCACACACACTGCAAACATACAAGTCTATATAGAAAGTTAGAAAAAGAGGAAAATTAGGAAAGAAAGAAAAGGAGACATAAAAGGTCTGATACCACTCCAGAAGTCTTCAGCTGGAAGAAACGGTCTCAGCCACACCTTGAAGAGCTGAGGGGAGTTTACAAGCTTCATTGTTTTGCAGATTTGAAAGAATCTCCTTACTTTAAGCTCTCAAAACTACAGACTCCTTCAAAAGAATCTCTCCATCTCCAACTCCAAAAAGAATCAGAAAATGTCTGGTTATATGTCCCATGCCCTGGGAAAGCCAGATGTTCCAACTTTTTATTAAGATGGAGTATTTCCTTTTTAGTTCAAAGAAAATGCAACCAAAACATCCTTCTTGTTTCCAGTAAGATAGTATCTCTCCTGAGATTCAGGCATGCCTTAGGTGTCAGATTCCAGGCCATTTGCATTGTTTATTGTCTTCCTGATGGCTGCTGACCATTCTTTCAAGTGTCCGTTGAGCCAATTTGCCAGATACTCCAGAATGTAAGACAGAAAACAGAGATTTCCTGCCTACATGTCCTTTCAGTATCTCTATGGCTCACTATTTTTTATATAAAATAATTAGGTTTCTCAGGACATGGCTTTTGGGTATGCTGGGTGTATAACAGGATGAATTCATCAAAGATTGTATGTTAGAGTGAGCAAAGAATATAGGATATGCTATACAATTAGAACAATGGGAAAGAGTTTAGAAATCTGGACTAAAATTTACAAATTGTTATGATTATAAAGAAAACGTTTTTAAAATGATGTACAGATGATATGTGACCTCAGTTAAATTAGCAAAAATATATAAAAATATTAGTAACAAATGTTGGAAATGTAATGTACAAGAGGGAACATTCTATCATCTATGGTGGACCTGTAGGAAAGCTAGGAGATTTTGGGTGCAATACAACACACACACACACACACACATATATATGAACAAAAATTGTGTTTAGATGGAGCTATTTCTTTTCAACATGCTAGATCATAAAGATAAAGCAGAAAAGGAAAATAGGGTTTTGTTATGTCATATGGTGACAGCAGCTAGAATAACTTTTGCGAGATACTGGTGACAGAGATCAATTCCCTCAATGAATGGTTAGAGAAGTTGATGGAACTGGCAAAAATAGACAACTTGTAAATTGGTTGAAGGGAATTCCGTACAATTATATTTTAAAATTTGGAGAACCTATATACTTTATGTTAAAGACAGACTTGGTGGTAAAGTGCAATTAGGGCCCTTTTCGCATACCAGTCCTGTTGTGAAATGGCCTCGGGACCACTGCAGGGTTGCGACAACCATTTCATATGACGTCTTTGCAACCGTGTGACACTCCCGAGGCTGCTGGTGGTGATCACTCATTATATCATTTTTGGCAACAAGCTTGATTGTGAAAATGATGTGCAATCATGGGTTGCTCCTAGGCCCCACCCTCACTTACCTTGTGTGCAGAGCCTCTGGACACACAGCCATCATGCTTCATCCCCCAGCGCAGCCTGAGAAAGTACCCGGCTCCACTGTGGAAGAAAGGGGGGAGCCCTCACGCTTCCTTCCAGCCAGCATGGAGCTGGTGCAGAGGGGAAGCAGAGAGGACATGAATGCCTCCTGGACGAAGCTTTTTGCATGATCCCTGCATGACACCAGCAGCACCAGGTACGGTGCGAAAAGGGCCAAGGTTTTGATATATAGAGGATATTTTGCTCTGAATTTCAGAGATAAAACAATATAAAAGGATTTTCCTTTTGTTTTTTTTCAAAGTGGGAAGATTTATTTTGATCTTGATTTAATAAACCAATGTCAGAAAGTGCAGGAAGTCTAGTGGAGGAAAGGGGTAAGTAGTATGCTTGATAGCTCCTCTTTGCTCCTCTATTTAACTTTCTTTTATTCTTTAGTCTTTTTTACCTCTTCTTCTCCTCTTGTTCTTGTTCTTTCCTTGTTTCCTCTTCTGTCATATTCTGATGTTGTGAATAATTAAAGAATAGCTATAATTGCCTTGTTATGTTAGAAAATCTTTTAAACTTTTTAAAAATTTTCTTCTCTTTTCCAATATGCAATCTTTTATAATTTTTCCTTTTATTTTTTATTTTTCTTCTCTTCTTTCTTTTCTCTTTTGCTTAGTTCAACAGTAGTAAATATATTATATTATCTTTATGTAATTCCTTTTGTTGAAATTTAATAAAATTTAATACAATAAAATGTTGATTTTTCAGAATTTGATGTGCCATGTTTAAAAACCTATTACCAAGCATGCTGCTTAGATTTAGTCAATGATTGGATACATGTAGAAAATACAACATGTAAAGAACTGCAAGGAATTAATAATAGGTTTGGATGGCATGGATACTTATGCTATGACAAAATAACAGTGAATAAAGAGTTTAATAATCACTGTATTTGAAAGACATTATTGAAAGTGTGGTTACAAATAAAGCATAAATTTTATAGAGGACTTCTGATTTGGACCTCACCTCAAGAAGCACATAAAATTGCCCTAACAAAACAAGGAAGTTTACTAACCTGTCAAGATTTGTTGAAATGGGAAGGGGATAAGCCAAGAATGCGCACAGAAGAAGAATTAAAGGCTTTAGGACATGAATTTAATTGCTTCTCATGGAGACAACTTAAAGAGAGATTTAAAATGGATCAAAAATTTTATGGATTTGAAAGAAAAGAAAATGAATTAGATTTATTGATGAAAGAGGACCAAAAGAAGAGAATCTTCAAATTTTATAAGCTATTGTTGCAAAGAGACATGGAATTAGAAACTGTTAAAGATAATATGGTTAGATGGGCACAAAATATTGGACATCCAATTGAGTTGGATACATAGGTGAGGACATGGAAAACAGACATAAAACTTACACCAAGTTTAAATTTAAGAGAAAAATTTTCTAAAATGCTACATAGATGGTATATGACACCTGAAAGGTTGCAGAAAATAATTAAAAATGGAAATGAAAGATGTTGGAAATGTGATGAAAAGGTGGGGTCATTCTTTCATATGTGGTGGACCTATAAGATAGTAAGGAAATTTTGGAAGGAAATACATGATGAAATTCAAAGAATTTACACAATTTAAATTTTGAAATGAACCCAGAGTTTTATTTGTTAAATATGTTGGGACAACAAAGAGAGATAAGATGTCATCAGAAGACATTGTTATATTTGATAACTGCTGCAAGATTGACAATGCACAATGCACAATATTGGAAAGAAAGGAACCATGTTGATATAAAAGAATGGAAATTAAAAGTTCTGGATATGATAGAGATAAAACAGTTAACATTTTCATTGAAAAATAAGTCTATCCAGAACTTTGAAAGAGAATGGAGAGAAGTCTTAAATTGGATAAAGATATAGTAATAAGAAAAGGAAAAGAATAACGCAAGATTGTATATAATACAAGGCAACAATGTAATAAGGCAATGTAACAAAGTAGCAATGTAACAATGTAAGATGTAACAATGTAAAATTACCTTTTGAAGAGAAACTATGTATGAATGAAATGTAAATAAGCAGACTCAACTGGAAAAAAAAAGCTTGGGAGTGGGGAAGGGTTTTTTATTTATTTTCACTTTAAACTTTAATAAAAATATTTCTAAAAAATGTTGATTTTTCTGGTTTGTTTGTAGATTTCAGGCCATTGTTTTCCTAACTTAATTTTTTTTTAATAAAAAGCGCAACTCATCAGAAAAGAGACACAAATAACTCCTTACTTTCTCCGAAGCAATGGCTAATGTGAACGTGTTACTTTAAAAAAAAATAACATTCAAAGCTCTTTTGAAAGCAACAAATGGTGATCGCTTATTTCAAACCAGAGTAACAGACCTCAAGAGCCAATAAGATCATGTCTGAAAGAAAAGGTTTATGTCGGAGGTCAGAACTGTACTCCATGAGGATATTAGGTGCCTGTGACTGTCCCAAACTATTGGGTGTTAATTGGATTCCCAGATTTCAGGGCCTGATCATTCCTGTATGGTCCTAAGGACAAGGGGAGAAATCTTGAGGACAGAGCACTGCTTGAAAAGTGTGTGTATGTTTGTTACACTTGTGTGTTTTTTTTAATGGAAAACATACTCCATGGTTGATGCTTAATGTCTCACACTTAAGGACATCACTGCGGCTACCTATTGTAACATCTCCATGTGCCAGGTTTTAGCCTTGCCACCTTAGGACCTGGGATAGTACTAATCTGGCCACTCCAATGGTAATACTGGCTCTGTTGGACAGACAGAGAAGGTGATCAAGGCCTGACTCTGGTACATATTCTGAACTCTTGCTTCCTCTCTTTCCTGTACTTTTACTTGCTCTTAACCTGCAGAATGCATTAAGATGGGGAAAGCATGTGTAGATACTATAGTGCAGACAGTATAACACAAATGGGGAATATGTTCTTGGACTGCATCTTATGAATGGAAAAGAATTTAGCTCAACTAAATTTTGTTGAGCCAAGAACTGAATAAAGTACCCATTTTATACTTCCTGGGACTCAGTGCAAGATGCAGTGCCTCTTGCCTCTAAAATCCATACATTTCTAGCCATTTTAAAAATATGAGTAGCTGAAAATACATGCAATAGAAAAATAAGTACAAACATGCTTTACTCCAGAGCTTTCCAAGCTGTGTTTCATGACACATTAGTGTGTCAGCTGCAGTTTATAGGTGTTTCATGTGAACGTAATGGGTGGAGGGGCTGCCTTTCCCACTGCCGCAGTAGGCCAAGACCGGGTGAAGGGGCTGCCTCTGCTGCTACTGCTGCCCCAGGCCAAAGAAGACTCTGGTGAGGCTGGTGATAAGCCAGGTCTGGATGGAGGGGCTGCTTCTCCTGCCACCACCCCAGGTCAAGGAAGACCTCATTGAGGGTGAGAGCTGGCTCAGGCCCCAGGTGGAAGGGCTGAGCCACTTATTGAATTACTTACTGAATTACTGTGTCACAAAATGACGCATGTCTGAAAAATGTGTCACCAACATGAAAAGTTTGGAAAGCTCTGCTTTATCCAATCAGAAAAAAATGCATAAATAATTGCACACACTAGGACAAATGCAAACAAAAAAAATGTACAAATGTCAATAGAGGGATTGAACTCGGTACTGTCTTGCAACACGATATGAACAGTGAACGGGATGAAAATGCACATAATAATTGGAAAACATTGAGACTGAGTGTTTTCATATCCCTGACCTGAGGCACTGTTGCCACAGGAAAGTGAAAGCAGGAACAGCAGTCCAACAACACCAGAAGGACTACATGTTCCCCATCTTGCTGCAAAGGAACTTTCCTGCATTTTGTTCAACGTAAAATGTTTGATCATTGGTCTGTTCAAATGTTTGTTAAAATCAGGTATGGAGCAGATGGACTACATAAAATTATAAAGGTTGGAATCCTGTTTGTTCAAAGCAGAGTAGACCCATATAATCAACTGTTGAATGGTGAGTCAACACATAGGTAAATGCAGTCAATTTAACGACTACAAACAATATGTTTTAGGGCAATGTCTCTTTCTTCCCCTAACATTATAGCTACAATGTTAAGGAAGTGATCCTCCTTTATCTCTTTATAGGGAATCAAATCAGGAAAAGCCATCCTCAAGTGGGTTTGTTTTATTGTTCAGACACATTTAGTTATGCACCTCTTCCCTCTGAGTCTTCTGGAACAGCCAGTAATTTCATAGGATCCAGGGGCTTTTAAAAACTTTTCTCTCTCTTACATATTTTAAAAAAGTTATTCTCTTATAGTTCCAAGGTGCTCAGGTAATAAAATTTCAGCTACTTAACTGAATTTGAAAAAAAATTAACCTCTTTATATTGATTTTATTGTGTAACATTTTAGCAATTTAACAGTAGAAAACCTACTATTTCAAATAAACCACTATAGTAGTTAAAGATTTCTTAAGCCTAGAGCTAAAATATGCTCTCTGGGAAAACACCTCTCACTAGCTTCTTGCTGCAGTTGCCATCTAATAAATATTTGATCGCAAGTTGTTGCTGATTTTGTACAGCATCTCCTGCAGTCTGTGGATTATATCAATGCAATTTTGCTTATCCAAAGTATATAATAAAAAAAGGCGATTAAAGATGTGAGGAAGTGCTTGAGTTGCTAGCTATGATGAATAACAGAATGTGTGTGTGTGTGTGTGTGTGTGTGAGAGAGAGAGAGAGAGAGAGAGAGAGAGTGAATGAGTGAGTGCACACTGCCCAGGTTATAAACTATCAAAATTTACTTAAAGGCTGATGAAAATGGGTTCTGTTTGCTGTGTAATTTTGAATAATGGGTTTGATTACATGAATCTCTTGACAATACAGTATTGGGAAAGCAATATCTCCTAGAAGCTTAGAAACATGAGACAATATTCAAAGCATGTTTTAAGAGAAGTCACATATGCTTGGCAGCTTAGGTAAGAAGGATTCTGATACAACTAAACACACTTTTGCTTATAATTTCTTTTAAAAGTTACATGAAGTGGGTCCAATCTGTCTGTAAACATTCCGCTACAAGGGGACTTGTTCAAAATCAATGCTGAGTGACTTTCATGCAGGATATCTTGGAAGGAGGAATGAAATTAAGAAAAATTAGGCCAGATCAGACTACCAAACTATTTCGGGCTTATGAGGTGAAATAAAGGACAGGGCTTATCTTTAACGGCTGTGTAAGATTGGGAATTTCAGCAGGTGTTGCTTGCACAACAATTTCTCAATTAGACTACTGTAATGCTCTATATGTGGGGCCATCCTTGGAGATGACTTGGAAACTGTAGCTAATGCAAAATGCACTGGCTCATTTGCTGATTGGAGTATCATTTAGACATCATGTAGTGTCAGTCTTAAAAAAACTACCACTGTGTTTCCAGTCTGAATCCAAGGTGCTGGGATTACATTTAAAACTATAAATGTCTTCGGACCTCAACAATTCAGGTAGTGTCTCTAACTATATGTGCCTGCTCAAGGACCAAGCTCTGCTTATCAGTGAGTTCAATACACTGTGTGTGAGAGAGGGCTTTTTTAGCTGTGGCATCCCAACAGTTGAATGTTCTCCCCTTGGAGACACAATTGGCAGCAACATTTGCTTCATTAAGGTGCCAAGTAAAATATGGCTGGTTATTAAAGTCTTTGGGCCTCATCGATTTAATTCAAAGTGCTTTGCATGCTGTTTTTAACTGTTTTAACGTTTTAATCCTGTTTTAAGTTGTTAGCATGTTTAATACATTTTTAGTCTTTTTAATTGTTTTTTAAAATTTCACCCTTTTTATACTGATTTTATTTGTAAGCTGCCCTGAGATCCTGTGAGATAGGATGAGATTGAAATATTTTATGAAACTAAAATATCCAGCGCTGCTTCCATCAATAGGACCATGCATCTATTAATGTTTCCTTTTTTAAAATCTGCACAGAAATACTGTTGAGTTTGGTTTTTTTTAAAAAAAAAAAAAGAAAAGATACATGGGATGGATTTGGAAGTGGGAAAAGGAGTGTGGTTGTTCATCAGTACACTTAACAACTGCCAGGATGCATTAACCATAACGGCATTTTTTTGAAACAAAATCTGTAGTTTAATTACGGACTGTGTGAAAATGTGTCCTTTTATCCAACCCAAATTTGTATCACACTGTTTAAAACGTTTAAACCTGCTTTTACCTCACGGTTTTGCAGTCTCCTCCAGTATCAGCAAAATGTATCTAGACAGGTGATCAACATTTGTGTTTCTCAAATGTGGGTCCTCCAGCTATCTTGGACCAACTTGGACCACACTGGCTGAGGCTTCAGGCACTTGAAGTCAAAAATATCTGGAGGCCCAGAGGTTGAGAGCTACTTGATTAACAATATTTTTCCCCTCCAGGGGCATTTTTAAAAAATACTGAGCAAGACCTAAAAGGCCAGCTATTGATCATTTCTTCAGGTCTCAAGATACCTGAAGAGATATTTGGTACCCTCCTTCCCAGTCTCAGATGCTCTGGTTGAACTCTCTCCTTATTATGCACCTCTGCTACCGGCCCTTATTGATTGTATTTTGGCAGGACTGCAAGCAAGAAAGGTATGCAACACCTTTGACTCTGTTTACTTCTTTCTTTCTTTCTTTCTTTCTTTCTTTCTTTCTTTCTTTCTTTCTTTCTTTCTTTCTGGTGGGGGGAAGGGGACACTTGTGTGTTTCCATGTTTTTCAGGCCAACTGAATGTGATGCTAAGCTCACTTCAAATCACATCATTTTTTTTAAAGCAAGCACGGAAAGTGATTTTCATCAGGACTGTAGTGCATAGGCAAAGAAGTTTAATCCTTTCCACCTAGACAAATAGAGCCTCACAGTCCCTTGTGGTTGCTGTTAGTCTTAAATTGAAAGTTGCCATAATATCAATTGAGATTTCTCTCCTGGCGCTAACAGTAGGTTATTGCTTCAGTAGATGGGACTGATTTTCATCTGTACTATTATAGGCAGAAATGGGTTAAGGCTGTCTTTTCCATAGTCCATATATTTTACATACTTCACTTTGCAGCCTTGTAAAAATCACTCCGTTCCTGCTAATCGTCAACACTGTCATCATATTTTGAAGCAACTAGTGATGACATTGTTCACTAAGTTTCTTCTTGAAGGAAGCAATGACTAATTCTGAACAATGCTGAATTAAAAAATAGAAAAGAGTGCATTCACTGTAGTTTTTAAACAAGAAATACTTCCACTGGGGCATACCAAAATTATACACACAGCCCTCTTGTACTATTATGTTTCCATCCTATGAAATTGTGGATTTCTAGTTTTGTGAGGTACTTATAATGATCTGCAATAAAGTCTTTGTAAACTATATAACTTTCAAAGCCTATTCACATTTATTCTATGCAAAAATTGTAAAGAAAACAGCATTTCCTGAATGGGAAACAGCACTTTCTGTGCAGAAACAGCACAGCTGTTTCCTGAGCAGAAAATGTTGTTTTCTATGCAAATCAGTCATGCACAAATTTTACACAGAATAAATCCCCAATTACAGTATTTTTCTGTGCAAAAATAATATTTTTTTGCATAAAATATTATTTTCTATGAAGTAAATGTTGTTTCCTATGCAGAAAAAGATGTTTTCTATGCAAAGCAATCATGTGCGAATTTTTCACAGGATAAGTCCCAAACTGCAAAGATTCTTATCAGTCTAAAGTATTTTTAATCAGGCTTCACAACAGTTGAAAAACACATTTTTCAACTATCTTCTGTCTTCTGGGTATCATAGCATCCTGTTTTAAAAACGAAGACCTTTTTGAAAGAGGCTAGTTTAAACTTTCCAGCATCCTATATAGATTTAAATGTGATGGTGGGAATGTAGCAAGTTGTACTGGAAGTGGAGGATAAAGGGGGTGCTAAATGACCATTAGGCAATCTGGCTTGTTAGTTTCAACACAAAACCGAAGCTTTCAAAAAACAGTTGATTGCCTATCATTTGTACTTTATGATCTCACTGGATTCCTATATTAAATTAAAAACATTTTTGGTAATGTTAACATCTCATTTAAGCCAAATTGAACACTCATATTAATCAATGAGAGAACCTTTTTAAATGTCTCTGGAATTCCCAGTCACAGCAGATTTGGTGCCCACATTCTGACTCATATTCAAGTGCAACCCATCATTTTAAATTATTGTGAGTGCTTTTCATTATAAGCTCTGCAAACAGGAAACACTTACACGAGTAGTTATTAGGAGAAAGCGACAAGACAGTCCTTGAGATGTGAAGGAATTGTCCATCTGCTTTTTTCAAAGTGTGTCAGCAGATATTGTCAAACAGGTCAAGACATCACTTCCCTGCTCTTGTGCCTTCCAAGACAGTACATTGTGTTTTAATGCTAAGGTTGTCCTAGAAATGGGAATAGTATTATTTGCCAGAATCCTCTATCATGGTGTGAATGATATAATTTTACATATAATAGTCATGTAGCAAAGGCACTAAAAAACCCTGTTAGTGAATTGTGAGGATGCATAACAGGACACCAGCAAGAGTGTCCCAAAGAGCATCGAGCTTTACTGCTATGCTTTGGCACTCCCTAGCTGGTGTCTTGATGCACAATGGTCCTGACGTCCATCCATCACTTTGCCAGCTCCCTTATACAGTAATGTAACAGCAGTCCCTTACAGGATATGGACATTACAAAACTGTGCAATTCTAATTTCTACGGATGTAAACCCCCAACAGGATTCTGGTCTCCATTATTATTTTATTGGCATGGCTCAATTAACAAAGCTTTGGGTAGTAACGCTGCTTTTTATGAGAATTTTTGGGTACACATTCTGTTGAACAGAAAAGCTTTCCAAGGTCACCACCAAACTTGAAGGTGTAGTAGTGAATCTGCTCCCTATGTGATGTGACGGACTGGACAGAAGACTAAACCTTTAGGTTTCTTACAAAGGCCTGCTAGAGATGAAACACATTTACAGCGTGGAGCAGATCAACTCTGCCACGGAGAGAGAGAGACACACACACACAGAGACAGGAAGTGTTTGTAGAGGATTCACAAAGGCCCCTCCCAAGTCAATCAGTATAGGCCAATCCTTTGTGTTCAGGTTTTGAAGGATTCTACTGAGTCCTTCAGCAGAAACCCCAGGACATTGTGCTGAAAGTTGTAGATTGCTCCAGTAAGATACCTCACAATTAGAAGACAAAACAAAATGTACCAAAAGGCAAGGCAGACACATAGATATTTTGGAAGAAAATTTCAAGTGGTTTATGAAGGCTTAAAATATTTTGTTTTTTTTAACCTATGCATGGCTTACCTGACCTGGTTGTTTCATTTCACACAACATATTGTCAGTTTTGAGTTTAAAAAAATGCTGACACATGTTGCTCTTCCTTTTTGAGGTTTATGAACTTCTCTTTATTCTTTCCAGGCTATTTTGGTCTCTGATACCAAATTTTCTGTCAAAGAAGGAACAAAACACTTATTTTTTTAACTGAGGAATGCCATCATCATTACCATTGTTATTGTTATTACTGGAGGATGGGGAGCTGAAAATCCTCTTCCTTCTCCTCATTGTTATCACCACTGCAGCAACAGTACCTTTTAGTATTTTGACAGCTGATTACATACCCTCCAGCATTTTACAGATGAAATTTGGGATATATGTGGCAAAGCGACATCAGAGGGTGATCAAGATAGCAAATGTTATTAATGAGAAAGTCCACACAAGCTATGAGAAGCTACCATCATTTGCTTTTGCCTGTGTCTACAAGGAAAGGGCAAACATCCCACCCTTTCCCCTCGTTTTCTTCTTGCTGAGTGAATTGAGTGCAAACTCCTTTTGTGCTTTGAACTCAGGTGATTTCCACACTACACTGTTACAGTGCTATTGTTCCACTTTCAACATCCTGTGGAATCCTTGGGTTTGGAGTTTAGGGAGGGGCCTTTAGAATTCTCAGCCAGAGAGCGCTTTGGCCTCAGTAAATTACAAACCCCAGAATTCCACACGATTTTGAAAGTGGAACAATAGCACTAACAGTTTAGGGCAGAAATGGCCTTGGTTTACAGCAATTAAAGTAAGCTGAAGACAAACGGTGTAAATTGAAGAGAGGAGAGAGAAACTGGGACGTTTTAAAAGCAGCTGAAAAAATGGAACAAATTGGGACTGTCTCTGCCAAATCAGTTGGAGTGTATGTGACTATTAAGACATATGGAATGAGGCCTTAGACCCTTAGTCTAAGAAGAAGATCTCAGTAAGGTAGACAGGGCCTGATTTACCATTAGGGAGAGTGAGGAAGTCACGTCAGACAGCATATGTGGAGAGAGGCAGTAGTGGCAATCCTCCCATAGATCCAGAAAGGGAGGACCAGCGGGCTCAGGCACTCCAGCACTGGGTGTGTGTGAGAGCCATCCCAAATGATCAGGTATAATTGGACTACCAAGTCTCCTATATAGTTGAGCCTCAAAAAAAAAGTATACCAAATGATCAAGTGTTTTGAAATAGTGGGACAGCCATTGAAATACCAGGACAGCAAGCCTGATGCAGTAGTTTGGCCTATAACCAGGGTTTGATTCCTCACTCAGCCATGAAAACTCACTGGATGACCTTGGGAACATCAAACAGTCTCAGCCCCCAAAGCTCCATGATAGGTTTGCCTTAGACTCGCCATAAGTCAGACACAACTTGAAGGCACACAACAACAGCAATATTGTTGCTGAGCCCTTCAAAGAGTAAAGGCTATAGTATGCATACGTGTTGGGGAATAAGTGACACTGGATACATGGAGAAGATTTCTAATTTGTCAGTTGATACTTTGGTGATAATGGATGGGGAAAGCAGTTCGCCTTCTCCCCACAAGTACCTGCAAGTAGGCAAACTAAATAAAAACCTGTTCACCAATGTTGAGCCCCTGGCCATAAATACAATTCCAATATGCAGCATCTTCCTAATGCTTATTCTGCATCCTCTGGAATGTGTCCAGAGGAGGGCAACTAAAATGGTGAAGGGTCTGGAAGCCATGCCCTATGAAGAACGGCTTAGGGAGCTCGGTATGCTTAGTCTTCAGAAGGTCAAGAGGGGACATGATAGCCATGTTTAAATATTTGAAGGGATGTCATGTCAAGGAGGGAGTGGGCTTGTTTTCTACTGCTCCAGAGATTAGGACAAGGAGCAATGGATTCAAGCTACAGGAAAGGAGATTCCACTTGAACCTAAGGAAAAACTTCCTGACAGTCAGAGGTGTCCGGCAGTGGAATATGCTGCTTCAGAGTGTAGTGGAGTCTCCTTCTTTGGAGGTTTTTAAGCAAAGGCTGGATGGCTATCTGTTGGGAATGCTTTGATGGGTATTCTTTCATAGCAGGGGGTTGGACTCGATGGCCCCTGGGGTCTCTTCCAACTCTATGATTCTATGATTCCTCTAACCATTCTCCTCTGAAGAAGACAGAGCAGAAGACATGATGCGCCATGTCTCCTTCTGTGTGCCCTCTAAGGTAGCCAGATGCCCTCAGATCCAGTGTGGAAGATGATTCAGTGGTGCTGAAGTTAAATGCAGCCTCTAGTCTAGCTAGTTTCTGTACATCATTCATGGGGCAGGGGAGATACAATTTCATCCATATCACACGGTAAAATGTTTTGTGCTGGTTCTGAGGGGAAAAGTTTCAGACTTTTCAGGCCTGTGTAGCTTTTGCTTCCTTTGAGCTCAACCAAGTGACTCAAACTGTACTGCATAAGGTAAGCTGAATCTTTCCCAACCTGAAGTCTGTAACTCCCCTGTCAACCTGTGGACAAATTGCAAAGCTAAGGAGATCCTGTGCTATCTGAATGACAGTGTTTGGGTTGTCTGAGAATTTGGCACAAGGCACTCTAGATCTGCTACTCAGGCTTGGGTCCACTCAGGAATTTATAGGCCCTCATATCAATACAATTGCAGACTAGCTTTCAGCCTCTGCCCAGACAACAGAGAAGTATTTTCTGCTTCACGTGTTTCAGATTCTAGCTTGGGCTGATGATTTCTGGGTCACCCAGCTACAGAATACATAATGTCCTTCTGGACCAGGATGCAGACATTCAACCTGATCTGTTTGCGCGGAGGCTCTTTATCTCATGTTTTGAAGCCCTGCTGAGTCTACCAGGCATCACCACCAATGGACTTGAGGACTCACTCACACAAATTAGATGCTAAAATCTGATGATTCTAGTTCTTGGAACCATTCCTTCTATTAACTTCAAGGGGAAAGCAAACAAAACACCAGACAGCCTCAGCTTTGTCTTGTTAGCTGCTAGCATTTTTTTCTTTTTTGTCTTCACAAAGAACACTGAATATAGGCCAGGGCTGCATTCTGAGTATCTTCTGGGCTTTGGATTCTAAGTCCAAAGGGTTTGGATTCAGGCTAATTCAGGTCTTATCTGAAGTGGCACGCACAGCCCTGTTTATCAATGCAGTAATTGCTGCCATGTACCACAAATTAGCCACGCTGTGTTCATTTCCTTGGTTGCCGCAGCAATGATGAAGAAGCAAGTGCAGTGACATTTCACAAAAGTCAAGAAGTGCAGCAAGGAACTCCTGTTAAGGTTCAGTGTCTACAGCCACAGCCCGGAGGCTGGAGCCTATCAACAGAGAAGTAATGGCAGCACGAGCATTTTCTTTCTTTCTTTCTTTCTTTCTTTCTTTCTTTCTTTCTTTCTTTCTTTCTTTCTTTCTTTCTTTCTATCTATCTTTCTTCCTCCTCTCCCTCCCCCCTCCTTCTTTCTTGCTTCTTGGGAAAGAAACAACAAGACAGACAACTGGCAGTTAACCAGTGGCTCTTAAAAACAGAACCATATGAAAAAAAGAAACAAAAAGATCCATTTTATACTTTTTTAAAAAATTGCTACCATTGAGATCTCCTGAGCTAGTGTCCTTTCACATTACACAATTATGGCATTATGATTCCACTTTAAATGCTATGGGAACAGCCTATGGAATCCTGGGGTTTGCAGGTTAGTGAGAGTCTAGAGCTCTCTGGCTGAGGATTCTAAATGTCCATTCCTAAACTGTGAATCACAGGATTCCATAGGATCTGTGCAGGAGGCAAGAATGAGGACAGCAATGTGTGATCTTGCCTCTCTTACCTTCTAGTTGCATGAGACTGAAAAAATGAATAAAATAGACTTCTAATGTTAGGTAATGGTTATAGCAGGCTAGTGCCATTCTGGCTCAAGGACACACCATGTGTAGAGATGAGGACTAAACAGAAGGCTCTTCTGCCAGCAGATACACCTTCTGTCAGCAGGATCCAGCTGATCTCACAGATCTGCTGACACAGCAGTCTATGAGCAGAACTGTTGTGTTAACTGAAGAGCCTAAACGGGGAGGGGCAGAAACAGGGTAAAATGAAGACAGAGCTGAGTTTTAACAATCCAAAACCTCATCCAGAGAGACTGCCATAATGACAGCTCAGCTCAATCTGGGGCTAGTTCTGAATAATTTCTAACATCTCTAGTATCTAACAAGTGTTTGAGGTTTAGCAGAGATTAGCTGGCTGATTTTAACTCGGCTGACCTTGCATCTCAGCCTAACTTATTTTACAAGATCACAGGATGAGGTGAAAGTGGCAAGGAGATGTCCATCTTGAATTCATTGGTAGAAAGAGGGATACAAATGTAATTAAATTATGCATCAGACTGATCAAGACTGTGGTAGAGTGTATGTATCAAGGGCACAATTTTGTTTGCTCATTGGGAAGTCCAAAAACAGAGCAGAAGTCACTAACTTAGCAGGCTATATATGTATTTATTGTAGTGTATTATGAGTTATTTAGCCCAAATACAAGGATTACTGATAGTATGTGTGAAATGCTTTGAACACAGTGAAAAGAACTGTTTAAAAATGAAGTCTTGTTATTAAACTCTCCACATATTTGGGGTTTTCTGCCAGAAAAACTGAACAAAAAAAGTCAAATGGAAAGAAACCATCTGTGGCATACATATTTATGAGCATAGATTATACCTCACAGCCATAGGCATCCCGGCTTCAGTATATAGAGTAGTTTTTCAGTTTTCATTGCACAACCACACAGGGTAAATTACTTGTTTGTTAATTTGTTAACCATGAAATGGTCTGTTCATAGCCTTCCTGAGGTGGCAGATTTCAAGGTACTATTAAAGGATAACAAGCATGGAGCCCAAAATAAAGATAGGTGTATCACAGAGTAAACATGAAAAAGACTTGGGGAATGTAATGCCTAATGAGACATGGAATTGATCCTGGTCTAATGTTCCTCCAATGAACAATAAAGGGTATTTGTTTGAGGTATGGGAATAAAGAAGCCAATTTGCTTCATACTTTGAAAATACGAAAATATTTGTTCAATATAGGATGTAAATTTAGGACTCCATGAAATGTATGGCAGCTAATTACTTTAAACTCTTTAGCAGCACTTTTTAGTGGATTTTTTAAAAGTGTGTTTTTAAATTTGGAAATGGTTTCCCATTTACTGACTGGAGCAAGGCTAGCAATACACTCAAAATGTGAAAAAAAAGTATTGGTGTTTAAGGAGCAGGTGGAGCAAGTCTTGGATTGAAACTGTGGCCTCAAATCTAAATAAAGTGCCACCTCTGCATATATGGCGGTTCAGTTCCAGGAACCCCTGTGAATGGCCTACTATATTCAATGGCAGCAATGTGCCCATGGATACTTCAGTGTGTGTGCATCACTGCCATTTTAGGTAAAGGACGTGATGAGGTCACAGATGCTCAGATTCGCACATTCAGAGACAGTGGATAAGGAGGTCACACTATATTACAATCTAAAGTGATCAGGCTGTTTAGAGGATAGGGCTCAGCATTTCAGATGGCTCCTTGAACTTAAAACTAAAACTCAGAGCAGATTCAGTGACACCGAATGTGGAGGACGCTGTTTCCACTGACATTGGAGACAGCATCCTTCACAATCTCATGAGGGATGAGGGGTAGTGTAGACTTATTTCCTTGATTCTCCCCAGTACTATGTCACTGCTGTTAAAGGGTTCTAAGGGTAACACTCTTGATCATGTCTGGACTGCTGATCTGTTAACTGCAAAATTGCCACCCTCCCGATCATTGCTTCGCACCTGAGTGCCCTATTCTGTTCTGCCATAAATGAATGATATTACTAATACAGACACAGGAATGCTAACAAATATTCTCATTCTCAGCAAGAGAATGCATTTTCTGAGCGTCTATGAAAAAGTCATTTTGTGTCAAAATGATCCTTTTTGCACACTGTTGTGCACACAACTATACTTTGCACAAAATACACTCTTCTCAAATGAATTTTTTTTGCACAAATACCAATTTGTTTCTAAAACTCGCTAAAATGTGAAAATCCTTGAAAATTATGCGGAAAGACTTTGAAATCTAGATCTGTACACATTCTGAAATGGGGATACTTATGTGGCAGTCTGTCTGGCAAACGGGAAAAAATCCTTACTGGATTGTAATAGGATGACCAACATATGCCTAGAGACACCCTTGAGTCCACAGGACGGTAGAAAGGTTGCATTTGTCCCTGATCTGAAGATGAGGGCAGTTCTTATGTAAGTATAGCTACTCTTCTCATGACACAGAATGTCACAGCTCATGAGATTTCCCTCTTGAAATCTCATTGTGGTTGGCATTCCACTTGCTGTGATAACAGATCCCTTTCCTCTCATTCAGGGTTGCATTGTTAGCTGGCCGAAAATGATATGGGGCTGCTGCCATTTCTTCCACTGATCACCACCTCTCCTTCTCTCTTAAAATCATGATCAGGGAATTTCATCCATCAACTATAGCTGAATGTGTTTATGGTTATGGAAAGTCTGGCATTTAGAATGTGTAATGAAATGAACAAGTACAAGAGGAAAATCAGATTGTCACATGTTTCTACAAAAACTGAAGTTATTTGTCATGAATTGAAATGATACGTTACATAATTATATGCAGATATATCCCTTGTTTAGTAAACAATTCAAAGAACTGTAGGACTGAAACAAGTATAGATAATGATAATGACCATTGCTTGGTGAACAGTTTACCCCTCAACCCCCAAATGTACTTCAAAATTGATTGTTCTCCAGAGCTGCTTTTGAGGGAACATTAGAGCTGCAAAAAGGACAGGAGAGGAAACAAGCATTGAACAATTCATCCTTAGTGCTCAGCTATAGATTTTGTGGCATATTGTATATGGTTTGTATATATCTGACTTTTTTTGCTACTTTTTTTTTTTTAAAAAGAACTGACTCCAGTAGGTAGGTGTGTGTGTGTGAGAGAGAGAGACGTTGGAGTCCATTTATAATATTTGTTCTCTCAAGGGAAGCACAATGTGGATTTTCCCACTGCAACTACAGTGTGCCTTGAGTCATCTTTACTTTCAGCACATCCTATTAACCATTCTGCACTAGGTATCAACTGAAAGCAGGATGTATTTTCCCAAGACTGCTTGAAAAATTTAATCTTTGCCCAGTCGTACAAAATGACTTGATTCGCACCCCTGAGATGGAAGTGGAGAATGGAACTTCACTATTCACCAGCTTTCACATGACCTTGGCATATCATGATGAAGTTCTCAGCATCCAGGTTACATTGATGTGTGTATTAAATCAGGAGCAAAATAGGATTATGCAGGAAAAAAATGCAAACTATCTTATACGATAGAATGTCTTATAGAATAGTCTACTATGATATTACACAGATGGTAGGGGTCAGAGCATCATAGGAAGAGTAATGCCATTCTTAAAAATTTGTGTGTGTTTGTGTGTGTGTTCGGAGTCTAACAGGGCAAATTCATTCCTCTTCTTCAGTGGAATTCATTTTAAAAAACTAGAGTAGTATCCAGTGTTTGTGATTCACTGTCACAATATCAGCATCCAGGGAAACAGTAAAGGGGGTTATCACTCCTACTACACTCCCCTGTGCATCTCTAAAACTGATTCTGGAGGGCTGTGAATCTTTCCAGAGCTCATTTTCAACACACACAGAAGGAAGCAAGGGGAGAAAGGTCCAACGGAACTGGCAGCAGAACACTAGATGCAACTCGCAGTTTTTAATTTGAAGTTGGTACAGCATGTATTTTGATCAAGAATGTCTCAAATCTCTTGGAAGATTCTTACTTCCTTAACACTTCTTCCCCTAAGCAATCACGGTTTTCTTCTCCAATCAAAAGCAACATATGCTTCTAATTCTTAGCCAAAGTAATACACTGACTACACTTTCCAGCCCTTTCAATTTTTTTGAATATGCTAAATCCAAATACAAGGGCTGAAGAAGCAAAATAGAAATAAGCAATCCCATGTAACCTGAACTCCATTGAAAGGGTTTCACATGACTTCAAAAAGTAATTTTAGGGCATTAAATATTTCATTGTATAGAACTGTGAGCAATGCCACTCCAGACATATTTACCTTCTGTACATATGATTTATTCTTGCTATTGTAGCACACACGACCCTCCCTGGATTGGGTGGCTGTGCAAGGTTCAAAGTGCAAGATACTGGGAGGCAAGAACCAAGCCAGTCCTGCTCTTTGAGGATACAGTTTATTAAGCAAAGAAGCAAAAAGAAAAACAAAAAGCACACAAACATACATACACTCTGACTCCGTCAGAGAGGCAAAACAGGTGACTGAGCAGGGTTCTCTTTGTTCCAACAGATTACATAGGCTGCCAATCCATCAACCCACTGTGCTGAAATGGGCAGAAAGGGGGCTATCCCACCTCTGACGCCAATTACGGAGGCACCCATGGGCCAGGTGCATGATAGGCTTGTGGCCAAATCTCATTACCTGCCCAAAATAGCAGCGGACGGTCTCTAATCAGGCTTTGCTCCCCTCACTGTACCAGATGGCATGGGGAGCGAAGCACCCATCATTAACATTTCTTGGCTATTCTCACAAGACTGCAGCATACAGGGCAGCTTGACCTAGCAATGCAACAGCATGAGCTAACCCCCCAAATATGTTCATTAGTGCTAAAACAGGCTGACCTGAAATGTGTGAGTGTGCAACACAGGGTCTACCCAGAGGGCCTCAGGCCCAACAGCTTTGGAGTAAGTCTAAATCCCAGAAGGAGAGAAAAAGTGAAAGTAGAACATCAGAGGTCCATCAACTGACATTGCTAGCTGAAGTAGTCAGAACAGATAGTCATACTCACAATGTTCTCATATGTTCCAGTGCCAGGTGCTGGATGCTATTGTGTCCAGTTTCAAAATCTTCATAAGTCAAACACCTAGAGACGAATAGATCCACCACATCTTTTTTTGAGAGTTCTCTTTGAAAACTGTTTTGGGGCAGGACTTGGACATGTGTCAATCACTATATCCAGTTCTGGAACCAGGAATGAGAAGAAGCATTGTCCATAGGTCTCAAAACTCTCAGTCTTTTGCAAGATCCCTTCTATAGGATAAATGTTTCCTGCTCAGACATCTGCATTACAAGAATAAGCACATCATGCCTTCCAGTTGCAACTCCCATCATCCCTCAGCAGTGGCTACACTAGCAAAGACTCATGGAAGTTGCACTCCAACCACATATGGATTACCCTTTATTGCATATGATGATAGCTGGTTGATAAGAAGAATGGGAGAAAATACTTAACTATTTGAATAGGTAGGAAGTAAAAATGAGAGCAGACAAGTGAATATGGCATGATATTAATTTTGGGGCAACTTTGGACTTTGCTAGAAGGAAATCTTGTATGGAATGTTTGGTAGTTTTCACATACAAGATATTACTAGAGGTGACTGAGAGCGGATGGGAGTAAATGAATTGCTGTGGTAGGTAAGTTTTAAAACTATTTTTAAATGCCATTCAAAGTATGGTAAAAGAGGCAAAAGCATCACAATGGATAGAGAAGATGGAGGCTTTGACTTACTCAAATGTGTGCAAAGTACATATGCTGCAGTCCATTCTGGGCTATACCAGAACTAGAGTATGTTGGAGATCAGAAATTGACATTTGAAAAGCATGCACATAAGAGAAGCGGTGTGCACAGAAGACCACATAACCTTACTATCTGAAAGGAGGGGGATGATGAACTGAAACTCTCCTCTCTCAAGAACTGGAATGGGAGTAGCCACCAGAATCCATAAGCATTACAGTCTGCTGCTGTCCCATTCCTGAAGCTGCAGAAGAACTGGTGAATGAGGGGTGGGTGGAAATAACTGTTCAGAATCCAGCTGCCTGGGAGGAGGAATCTTTGTACAAGAAGAAGCAGAAAAACATCATGAATAAGAAAGGGGGAGAGAGGCAAAGACAAGAGACATGAAGGAGGGAGAAGCTGAGGGAAGGAATTCCATGGATGTGAGATGTGATGGGAGATCTAGATGTGAGATAGTGATAGAAATAATATTCGACAATATTTGAAAAATGGTTGAAAAAATCATATCTCTTCAATGTTGAGAAACCATAATGAGAAAAATCCTGGATTGAAGCTTATTCTAAACAAAATTTGCATTTGGTTGTTTTGGGCAGAAAACAGAGTTTCTATGCAGAAAGTAGTACTTCTGCGAATTATTTTCTGTCCCAAAAAGTTTTTTGCTGCACTGAAAAAAACTGTGCAGTTGGGGATTTATTCTGTGCAAAATTTGCATATGATTGTTTTGCATGGAAAACAGCAATGCAGCAAATACTGCACATGTGAATTCTGTGTAGAATAAGTCCCAAACTATGAATAGCTTGCCAAAACTGTGAAACTGCACAGTTTTCAAAGGCTTTCTCACAGTGAGCAGAAAAATGCTGAAATCACTTGTTACTTCCTTTGAGAAGAAACTTATCAAAGATTTACATGCTTTCGAATGGTATATGAAAGCCTGGAGGGCTACTTGGTAAGACAATCAGTCACAGTCAACTCTGGCCCATAACAGAGGAGGAGCAGGAAAGCTTGTTTATACCTGAAGCAACTGGTTGACCATTATATTGGATGGCTTTATTCCTTGGACTCACCAACCTAATTTAGGAATCATTGGCCGACCTAGCTCTATACATTGCACATATGGCGAGAGGTCCATTTGAAAGCTGAAAGGCTGGAGAAACCAGAGCATCAGGTGGGACATTATTTAAGACCAAGCCATGATTTCTTATCCTTACAGGACATACTATATGGTCGTATTTCCGCACGAGGTTGATACATTATAGCAACGTTGAACGCTTACCTGCACATTGTACCATTTTAGCATTGTAGTTTTCTTCATGGTTTTGCACGTTTTCAGCTCCTAGAATGGTTCATTGCAATGTGAAACTGCTGTAGATGCAAACTGGAAAAATTCCAATGTAAATCTGCCAAACCAGTTCTGCTTCATTTTTCGCCTACATGCAGAAGTATCGAATCATAGAATCATAGAGTTGGAAGAGACCCCAGGGACCATCGAGTCCAACCTTCTGCTATGCAGGAACAACCATCAAAGCATTCCCAACAGATGGCCACCCAGCCTCTGCTTAAAAACCACCAAAGAAGACTCAACCACATTCTGAGGCAGCATATCCCACTGCCAGATAGCTTTGACCATTAGGAAGTTCTTCCTGAGGTTCAAGTGTAGCATCGATTCACATCACAGAAGTGGCCAGCTATGGGCATTCCCAGGCTGTCCCTTCCATCATTTCTGTCCCTATCTCTCTCCGCCCATCAAAGGACATGCTGCTGTCATTATTGTCTTCCTGCGTTAAATGGACAGCAGGAAGAGAGTGGATCTGGTAATGAACTGTTTAAACATGTTTTTTTCCATGTATTAATGAACATACATTCCTATGCACAAATGTAGCAACACAGAAATGTGTGTGTGTGTGTGTTTTAAAAAAACAGACCAATCAGTGATGGCGGGGCAGAGTGAGGGAGGGGAATGGGAATGGGACTGGCCAGGGACTTGCTGTTGTGGATGCAGCAACTGCTGTTCTCTGCAGTAGTACGATGTAAATGGTGTGTGTGTGTGTGTGTGTGTGTGCAGACAGCACAGTTTCTGAATTTCTGAATTCAGTTTCTGAATCAGAATATAAAAACACTGCTCTTGACATGCAGTGAACTGCTCCTCCCCTCTTATGTGGAAATGCCTATATTGATTATTATCTCCTACTTACCTGTTCTGTAAAAAGACAGTATTCTATCCTGTTGCCTTAGGAGACTGTTATGTAGCACTCAGAAACAACTCTGACGTGTTGACTGTCTACTCTGGCTAGAAAATACAGGGATCATTTTGGAGTACACTTAATCTTTGAACTCCACATGTACCAAATTTAATCTTTCTAGCTCATGGGCTAGAGCACTAATGATATAGATCCCTCTGTGCTGCCCCAAGAGTGACTATCTTCTTTTGTGTACAGTGATGATTATTCTCATGCAGACTAGGAGCAAGACTATGAAATGTTTTGCATATTTATTAGTCAAGAATGGCTTCATGAAGTGAAGGCTGATTGAACTGGAAGCTTTATAATGACAACAATGTAATTTTAAAATGGAAATGCCTAAGAGAATTGAAGCTAACAAAGAAAAACAGCTACTTTGCATATGCATTTTAGTATGCATCCACTTACAATGTCTGAGCAGCACAATATACTGCATATAATGAGCACCATTTTAATTTTTAAATATTAAAGCTGATAATAAACTCAGTAAACCAGATCCATATTTGCTTTGAACAGGCTGATCCCCTCCTGACTTGACAGACCTTTACAACCATATCCATCTTTAAATATCCTGACTGAGATGATAGACCTATGCAGATAAGGCTGTGGCAATGTTCACAGAATGTGGATCTGTAATCACTTGCTTTTGTGGATTAAGAAGCAAGTGACAGACTTTATACCAAAAGCACTGAAAATGTCCCCTCTATTAACTTTGTAATACTCACGTATTCATTCAGCTTCTCTACGGCAACATGAACTGTATGTAAATCTGTGGCTTTCTAGGTTGAAATTAGTTTCCTTTTGGCATTGCCAAGTACAAATCCAGCCTTCTATCTAATATGTATTTATTTCACCCCTGCAAAAAAGAAGGAAAATATAATTTAAAAAACTCTTACCTTTCTATCCCTTGGGCTCAGAATAGGTAACAAACAGCATGCTTTTAAAATGCAATTTCTAAAAGTGCCAAAAAAGAAGCTTGGAATTATCTCTGGCTACTGGAAGTTTTCTTCAGTTAAAAAAGGAAAAGAAAATCATTTCCATTTCCAGAAAAGGCTTAGATCGTCTTTGGTGGACTGTCAGAGGCTGCCATTTTTAGACCTGTGAGTAGACTACAAAAATACAGACTATGAGCCTTGTCCTTTCTGTCTTTTCATAACCACAAGTAGTATAGTGGAATATCAGGGACATACTAGGGTCAGTGCTGAATTTGCTGAGAGGAATGGACAGCAAAGGCCCCAAACTGTAATGTATTTGTTTTTAATGCTATCATTCTAAGGACAGTCTTTTTGTAGAGCAAGGAAATAAATTAGTCAAAGGGGCTTCAAGCTTTTCTCAATTCATTGGTAACTTTAGTTGCCATAATTTCCAGCTTCTCTGAATTTCTTGATCTATCCATTCTTATATCCATTGAGTCATAATTAAAGCAATGGTTTGGATCAGAGGCAGCTGTTCTGAGTCAGTGGAAAAGGAAAACAACCATTAGGTGTGCACTGATTACATTTTGCTCCAGATCTCTTGATAATCAGTAGCTTAATATAGTTGCTAAACTACAGCAATGTGCTCTTGAAAATTCTCTGCCTTCTCCTTCTGCTGTTTTTCATAACCACCCCAAGGCAGCAGAGGAACAATTATTAACTTGCTATTAAGCATTGTTTAGCAATAAGCAAGATAATATGGCCAAAAGTCTTATCAGCACTGGGGAAAGAAGAGTTAAAAAATGACCTGCTCTAAGGAAAATGTGGTCCACCTTTGACTGCATTAAACTTGAGGTTCTTGTGGCATAGTTATCCAAAGTAGCTCAAAGGTAATTCTCCCTCAGACTACCTGTCAGCATTTTGGAATCACTGATTGTGTCAATCAAATAACTATGAAGTTCATGTGACCAAAAGGATAGCTCTTGAAAATGGCAACTGAACAGTTTATGAGTATCTGTCTGAACTTGGTGCTCAGTTATGAGTATCTGTCTGAACTTGGTGCTCAGTTCTCAAAAACATGTCTTCCTTCACAAAATTGTTGTTGACATGGGCTGGACAGATCTGGTTGATTAGGTAGAATGAGCTCATATAGATGAGAAGGGGAAATCAGGTCAATTAAAATTAGAGTAGGTTAAAGCTGAGTAAAACCACCATTCTGAAAAGGAACAGTTTGTAAGAGGGTGGGCAGATATGCATCTGGGCCCCACTACAAGTTGTTACTTCTTCTTCATAAAGATGTTGTTTTCTGTCAGGGAGTCTTTGACATTATTTTTAAAGGGCTGATGACCTTCCCAGATGTTTTTGGAGTCACAGTTTGCCATTTTAGTCCTGGATTTTCAGATGTTTCTCATTTGTCTTTTAAAACAAAGAAATTATATAATATTAACACATTCCCTGTTCTATATTTCTTCTCTTTTCTTTTTAAAACAAAAGTATGTTCATTTTTTTTTAAAAAAAAAGACCTTACTGTGTTAAAAAGTCATATATCAAGTTCTTATGCCTCCTGCTTCAGTGGTATGCCAGTGGGATTTTTCCTGCCATCTTCACTACACTTTCAAGAAACAAAAGTTGCACTAATATATACTACACACACAGCTTCCAAGTATGTTGTGTTTGGCTTCTTACTGTAAAACCAACAATGTAAAACCCACCTTGCCCACCTGCAAGACAACTGCAATTGCTTTGAGTCTGTAGACAGAACATGGTGGATCAGCAGGAGAGACAGTACAGATAAGTTATGGTAGGGTGTGGATGTGACCATGAGATGGCCATATTTCCAACACCTTCAAGTGTCCCTATTATAACATTTTAAATTGGTTTTCAGTCATGCTAGCTTTCTGATCCTTTCAACACAACCTTTTGAAATCTGGCAGGTTCTTTGCACATGTCCTACATTATCATTTGTGCCATGTTCAGCCAAATTCAAGAACATTCAAGAAACTGAAAGAAAACCATGAAGAGAACAGGGAACCCACTGCCTCATTTGAGAACTTCACATCCATTGAAATCATTGCAGTTCTTCTTCAGAAAGTTTCATGTTTCTTTTTTAGGACCTCTCCGTTTTGCTCAATGCTGGCTGAATGGGTGAAGTGGCAGATCCAGGGTTGCAGCATGTCCTAACCTATTCATTACTCACCTGATGCAATTTTTCCCATCTTGAAAAGCAGCAAATGTGATGAACACTGCCACCACCTAAGTAAGGCTTTAGAAAAAGTGAAAAGATTGCCTCCCAGCCTGTTCCCCAATCCTACCCATGCTGTGTGCCTTAAAAAACATCAACTTATAAACAAAATTCAGAGAGCTAATTGGAGACACTGAACAGCTATGCTTTTATGACCCCCTTTTATTTTATCTTGCAATTTAGCCCCCTCCCTTGCTCACATTTTAATCTTCCAAGCCATTCAATCACTGTCAACAAATAATTACTTTTCACCCTCCCATGCTTTCTTCACTAGAGAAGAAGGTTAATTCCTTCAAGTCTACTGTAATGTCCTCTACATGAAACTGCATTTGAAGAGTGTTCAGAAGCTTCAGCTGATCCAAAGACCTGGAGCAGGTTATAGACAGCTTACTATGCTCCTGTTGAAACAGCTCCATTGACTGCCACTGTTTCTGGGCACAATTCAAAGTGCTAGTTCTGACCTATAAAGCCCTATCTGACTCAGGTCCATGGTATTTGGAAGACTGTATCTCCCTGTTCGAGCCAGCATAGGCCCTGCAGTCATCAGGAGAGGACCTTCTTTCAATTCTATACTGTACTGTTTTAATTATAATTTGGATTTTTTTTGTCTCTTTTCAAGCTGTTGTTTTTATTCTTTAACACTTTAATGCGGTTGCTGGGATGGGATCAGGACTTGAACTTTCTCCACTGCTGGTCAGCTGCTGGTGGATGGGTAGCATTTACGACATATTCCTTCCTTCTGCAGTATGGTCAGTCTCTCCCTGTGCTGTACAGTGGAAGGAAGCACTGATAATGCTTCCGCCCTCTCTGCATGCCCACAGCCAATGGGATCATTGTGCGAATGGGGACCATTACTGGATTTCCCTCCGTAATGGTATAAGGGCAATCACAATGGCTAGGGATGCAGTGGGACCACAATGACATTGTGTGATGGCATGCATCATGGACTGGCAGCAACACATCCCATGCTAGAATGGTGCTGTGATGTGGTAAGGGTCAGAGTTTCTTAGTGCCTCTCCTACTTAGATAGTGATATAGGATTCCAATGATTGCTTGCAAAGCTATTAAAAACAGAGTTGAAGGAAAGCTTTTTTTTCCCTTCTGTTCAAAGCAGAGCTTGAAACCTTAGGCCAGAATCCTCTTAGAGCTTTATGTTAGTGTAACCTAGGATTACACTTATGATATACATTTCCAAACATCATGTAAGGTAGTATCCAGTAACTTTATGCGATCATTTTGTAATAGCTGCCCCTTAATACCCAGGCACAACTTTGCCCCCTGACTCTAAAAACTGGGTTGCTGTGGGTGTACACTGGGAAAGCGTCTTTGCATAGCCACCCACTGACTACCTTGATCTTCTTTCTCTAGCACCCAGACTTCTGGATAAGTACACTTTGCAATTTACACTACCAACCTTGAAACAGCCTGCAGGATGACCTGAACAATGAAAAATGTAATTGATTATTTGTGTCTAATTTAATGACCCATTCTAAACAACTGTAGTAGATATTTAATGTGTCATGGTTCAGGACATCACCATGATTTGCTCCTTGTGACATCACTAAGAACTGTCCTAGATCTCACTTAGGTTTTGCCCTGATATTTTAGGGCATAGAATGCTCCAGATCTGCCAACCCTGGTCCTCAAATCTGTTGCTCTCCCAAAGATACACCACCTTTACTTCTCCTTAGTTGCTGACTAAATATTTGTCTGGTTTGACATTTAAATATTCACCTGTTATCTTTGAACCAAATGGCTCCCAACATAGCTTATAGTGAAGGACTTGTATCCTTTTGTATTATGGTTAACTGTTGTTCTCCAGGTGTTTTGGACTTCCCCTGCCAGAAGCCCCAGCCAGCTTGGCCAACAGTCAGGAATTCTGGAAGTGGAGTTCCAAAACACCTGGAGGATGAAGGTTTGGGAACCACTGGTCTAATATGTTTAAGGTTGGGATACTAGACTGCTTTTTCTTATTAAAACAGAAGCTTCTTTACATTGAATCAGGACATTGGTAATTCAATAAAGTGATTTTATTATAATTAGTGATGATGATACTTGATGTATATTGATTTTTTTAAAAACTATATTTTTAAAACTCAGTTTTCTTATGATGTTTCTTGAGTCTCATTTTTTGGGAAAAGGTGAGATATTAATCAAATAAATACATATATATGTTGCCACTGTGTTCCCTCCTCACTCTAAAAAAAAATTGGTATGCATTTCAGTTACGTGATATCTTAGGTAGGAAGAAATTGTCTTGGTCACAATGAAATGTTCAGTTTCCCTTGAGATTTCTCAGATGAGGAAGAAATGCCTCATTCACTTCAAAGTTTTATTTACTGAAATGTCAATAATTATTCCAGTCTACGCATAAAATAAATATTATTAAGAACAGGTAGGTGACAAGCACCTTTTCTTCTGTTATCTCTCTAAATATAGGGTGACTATATTATGTTGCCTGTTGTCAACATGTTGTACTTAGGGGCTGTACGTGGTTTGAAACTGTATTAATTTACTCAGTGTAGAATATTGAGGTTAAAACTGATTTTCAATATAGCTGCAAAGTGTCAAACTCTTACTGGAAGCATTTACTTTTTTGGCATTTTGGATCCATGTGCATCTATAAAAAATTTGAGAATATAGGACTGACCTAGAATTCTTTGTTTGTTTCTGTCTGTGCAATGAAGAAATAGTGAGCATGAACAACACGGTCATCCATAGGCCATTGCATAGTCACTCTGCAACCTATATCACAATATGCCAAGTAGGGGGCAGTAATTACAGTTGTGACTTACTGCACATATGCCTCATAGCTTGCTTTTGACCTCTTTTAAGTTTGTCAAACTATATTCTCTTCTGACTAAACACCGAAAGGGCACTTTTATTTTGCTGCCCCAAGGAGCCCTGATAGAACAGCCACTGACCTTTTCCAAAGCTGTCTCGAGCTCTTTTACCTGCTTAGAGAATTTGCAGTTGCTTTGAAACTGGGACTTCTGCAACAGCATCAGTGTCTGTCACTAATTCACTGGGCTGGACGTGTCAGATGAACTTTGTTTCTTTTTGTAGCAAATGTGGGCATAGACTTCCCTGCAGCAGCAGGACAATAATTTTTTTTTATAAAAATTCAGTCTTAATAGTTGGTATCCCTAAGACTTCAGTGAGTGGTAGAAAATTCTAAACTAATGGATACTGCACAAATTTGATTACTTAACAGTTCTTTTACAAACCATTTAAATTAACACCCACTAGAAAACATCGCTCACTGCCATATCATGTCTTGGGCCCTTTTTGCACCTTACCTTTTTGGGGTGCTGGGGTGTAGGCATCATGTGAGCCGCCTCTTGCAAGAAGCTCTCATGTCCCCACTGCTTCAGCTCTGCAGCCGCTGTCTGATAGCGAGCAGGCAGTGTGAGGGCTCCTCTTCCTTCCCCAGCACAGTCTGGAATGTTCCCAGGCTGCGCTGGGGCAGGAAGCGCAAGCGCCGCAGCTCTGGAGGCTCCATACACACAGTAAGTGTGCACGGGGTCCTGGAGCGATGAGCGGTTGTGCACCATTTTTGGCTAGAAGCCAAAAATGAAATAGTGCACAATTGATGCCTGTCATCCCCGGCAGTGTCACACAATTGCGAAAATGTCATGTGGATGGCTCCTCGCAATTGTGTGATGCTTCAGAGGCCCTTTCACATGGCAAATGCTGTGCAAAAAGGGCCTTGTTCTAATGACTGACTAGATTTAAAACATTGAAATCAACAACCTCCTGCACCGAGCACCTAAATGATAAAACAAGAATGTTAGTATTCATCCATGTTTGGGGTTCATTTTTACTAGAAAGAATTTGTAGGCTTTTAAACAAATGACAGGCAGCTTCATGTGATGCATCTGTTGCTGGACTATGACATTTTAGACTGCGGCTGGGTGGCTGAATGTTTGAATACATTCCGCCTTGAAAAGAATGACAGCCCTGATTGATTTTGTGTGTTTTATTGAATTTTATAATGATGATGTATTGTGTATTGTTACTGCGCCTGGGATCACTCTGCAATGAAGGTGGAATTTTAAGATTATAAATAAACTACTTGCCTTAAAAAGAACACAAAGCCAGTCCTTTCTGGGCTAGTTAGAAAACACAGAATATTCTTTGTAAGTAACAAATAAAAAGCTGATTTTGCAGAAAGACGCTTAAGCCAGGAATAAAACAGGGGCACCTGCTGAAGCAGTTCTATCAGTGGAACCAGGAATGGAGAGTTTCTCTCTCCATGCAGCTCCTGTTTACTGTCAATAATATGCTCCAGGGGGCTAGGAATAAGGATGTAAAGATATACCTGCAATTTTTTTTTGTCTTTAATGATGAAGGAGCATATTCACAAATGGAGAAAATTGTCAAGTCCCATGAAGTTTTCTGCATTTCAGACCTTTTTATGTGAAAAATTCACACACACACACACACACACACACACACACTTCAGACAGAAACACTTTGGCCAAAAAATGTAGAAAGACCAGCATATTTTGAATAAAATACGCTGTTTTCATTTTTTCTTTTGCCCTCCCCAACAAGGTTTTGCATAAATAACTTTTTTTTGACAAAAAAAGGCTTGAAATATAAAAAAAATAATAATTAAGAAATAAAAAAACTCACCATACTCCATGTCAAGAAAGCTTTTGACATTATTTATTCTTATACAGCAGAATGAATATTTACATCCCTGAGTGGGCAAACTTCCAAGAATTTTGAGTGAGAGCTGAGCAGGGAGGTCTCCACTCTCCCTATCCTGCTGTTAGATTTTATTCCATTAGGGTTGGCAACAAAATCTGCCACAAATTTCTGCTGGCACCACATTTCGCTTGTTTGAAAGGGAGTGAATCTGATAGACTCCTCATGACTTTTGATCCTGCTTGCCTTCCTTCCTGCCTCCAGGGAAAAAAGTCAGTCCAGATTTTTCCTAGCTCATGTAGGTTGTAACACTTTTTCCTGGGACAATATTATGTTACCTTTGCAAATTCCCTAGCAATGGAGAGGCATGGAGAATGTACTTGTCTTTCCTCCCACACTAGCCAGCTGTGTGTGTGTCTGTTTGTCTGTCTGTCTGCCTGTCTTTAAGTCACCTGTTGACTTATGGAGACTCCATGAATTTCATAGGTCTTTCTAAGGCAAGGAATATGCAGAGGTGTTTCTGAAATATAGATTACAGAACCTGATATTTATTGTGTGTCCCCATCCAAGTGCAATGACGGTTGACCCTGCTTAGCTTCCAAGATGAGATCTGACACCTTTAGGGTATTTGGGCTTTGAGCTAGCCCTGCAGAGAATCTTAGAGTTGAAAGGGATCACAAGAGCCATCTAGCCATGGAGGGATAAAACTAAAGCATTCCTGAAAGATGCCCACTCAACCTCTGTTTAAAGATGCCCACCCAAACCTCCAAAGACAGACTCCATCTTCTCTCCTCAAGATAGTCTATTCCATGGTCAAACAGCTTTTAAAGTAAATAAGTCCTTTCTAATATTTGGGTGAAATCTCTTTTCTTGTAATTTGAAGCCACTGGCTAATGTTCTAATCATAGAATCATAGAATCATAGAAATGTAGAGTTGGAAGGGACCACAGGGGCCATCCAGTCCAACCCCCTGCCATGCAGGAACACCCTCAAAGCACTCCCGACAGATGGCCATCAAGCCTCTGCTTAAAAACCTCCAAGGAAGGAGACTCCACTGCACACCAAAGCAGCATATTCCACTGCCGGACAGCCCTAACTGTCAGGAAGTTCTTCCTGAGGTTCAGGTGGAATCTCCTTTCCTGCAGCTTGAATCCATTGCTCCTTGTCCTGGTCTCTGGAGCAGCAGAAAACAAGTGTGCACCATCTTCTACATGACATCCTTTCAGATACATAAAGAGAGCTACGAGGTCACCTCTCAGACAGATGAGAGAGATGTAAATAAAAAAGGGAGAGCATTTCAAATGGTCCTTCTGTATATAATATGCTGCATAAGTATAAAAATGGGTTATTTTTCATATTATTTGCAAACCAATCTACTGCTAGCAAAAGAAAAAAGAAAAAACAGAAAGAAAAAAAAAAACCCATACCGTATTCCAAAAGATCACTCAGTTGAGTGATGGAGCAAATGACAGTCCCTGAACTATGAAAATCCAGGTAAGGTGAATTATACAGAATTATAGAGTTCTACTGACATGGGACGCTGTTGTGTATCAATTATTTCATTAAGTATACTTAACAATTACAGAATTCTGTATTTACAATAATCACTTAGTCATGGTTGTGACACTATTGCCACAATTGTAACTTTCAAACAACCTACTTTATTGGGAATCAGCTACATGGAAATAAGGAGATCTATTTTGCCAGTGTTTGGAGTACTGGTGAATGACATCAAGCTGGGTAGGAGCTGGGCCAGGAGAGATTACTTTGTTATCTATACTTAACGCTACTTAGTTAATTAAACTTAACAAAATAGCTAATATAGATTTACATGCATGAAGAGAATTGAGTTACCTCCAGTCACTGTATATTGCTGCTGCTATTATTTTGTCTCTTTTTTTTTAGCTCTTAGTTATATTTATACAATTTAGAAGTTGATTTTATTAGGAAAAAATCCCCTGTTTCACCCCTAAATTCTTGTGCTTTTCCCATGTACTCTACTTCAGCTTGATTTTATATGAACTTCAAAGCAGAGGAACTCAGTGGCAAGATGCAAGCACAATTAAATAGATTAGGGCAGATTAAATAAATTTTACAAGTAAATTGAATATTTTAAAATCAATTGACAGCTCTAACTATGATTTTATTTGACTAAATATCTGTGTTTTAAGTGAATAATCAAGTAAATTTAAATAAATCTTCATATTATCAGAACATCAATAAAAAGTAAACAGTATCATTCACTGTTAAAAGATCAGGCTACAGTTACACTTTTCAATCACTGAAAAGTGCATTTTTCCTGCCCCAGATCTAAAATAACAGAGATGTAATCCCATGTTAACCATATGTAGAAGAAATCTATAGAAATCAATAGGACCTAAGTCAATTGTGACTAACAGGTCCCATTCATTTCAGTAGGTTTACTGTATTACTGGATTTAGCCAAGCTCTTTGTAACATCATGAAGATTAACAAATTAATTATGGCAAAGCATGATGCGTCGGATGAAGTATATTCCAGTTCATAACATATTATGCCATCATTATTTTGGACATTTCTGTCCTACACTACTATAGTGCTATTATTCCACTTTCAACATCCTGTGGAATCTTGGGGTTTGCAGTTTAGGGAAGGGCATTTAGAATTCTCAGCCAGAGAGCTCTTTGGCCTCAGTAAACTACAAACTCGAGAAGTTTGCAGGATGTTGAAAGTGGAATAATAGCACTATAACAGTATAATGTGGAAATGGCTTTTGTCAGCAGCTATCTTGGGGTAAATACCATAAACTTTCATGGAGTTCAGAACTGCTGTGCAAATTGGTTCTTCATCAGCTTCACATGTCTGCAAAGCAACGCTATTGTAATTTCACTTTACAGTAAAGTCCTGAAGTTAACAATAGCCAAATGACTATTTTTGACTTGAGTAGACCCAGGCCATTTTCACACTAGCGTTATTATTCCACTTGAAACATCCTATGGAATCCCAGGGTTTGCAGTTTCAGGAGGGGCCAGCAAACTGCAACCCTCAGGATTCCATAGGATGTTGCAAATGGAATAATAGTGCTATAACAGTCTAGTGCAGAAATGGCCCAAGTGAATCAACTGGATCTATAAATATGTTGACTCACACTTCAGTAATTGATTTATTGGGTCTACCTTGGCTAGAACTAATGAATGTTATTCCAGTGAAAATGTAAGGATATCATTACTAACAAAATAGCATTGACATTGACCTCATCAAGATAAAATCAAATAGAAATGCATCTGATGAACTAGAAAGTAACTCTATTAAGGGAGAGAACAAGTATTTCCCTGTGCACTTATAAAAATGGCAATAAAAACATGCAAAAGACACTCAATTTCCCTTGACGTAAGATACATCTCTTTGATAAATAGCATACTTTGATGAACAACATAGGTATCTCTGCCTGGGAGTCCCTGTATGGCTTTTGGCAGGTTCCTGTCTCTCAGCTTCCATTCTTCTTTAACTCTTCAGAAGAAATGGCATAAGAGACAATAACAAAACTCCATGGGTGAATACACTGAATATTGTAAAGCAACATATAACTAGAACTAGAAAACATATATAGAACTATATAACTACTAAACTGTAGAAGTAGTATGTGTTCTGCCATTGACTTGTACCTGGCTAATACATTTAACCAATAAAGATTTGTCCAGTGCTAATGATGTGAGTTTAAGCATAACTTTTCCATATTAAACTATGTATCTGCTTTTTAGAGTAAAATCATGGGTTGGGAGATCCTTGAAGGGAAACTGGAATGTGAAGATTGTTGTTATGGGCCTTCAAGTCATTTCTGACTTATGGTGACCTTAAATTGAACCGGTCATGGGGTTTTCTGGGGCTGAGAATGCCCAAGTTCAGCCAGTGGGTTTTCCATGGCCTAGAGGGGAATTGAACCCTAGTTTCTAGCATTGTAGCTCAATGGTCAAACCACTACACCACACTGGCTCTCCAATGTGAAGACAGGGGGAAATAATGAAACTCTGGTGATTAAACCTTCTATTTTCTTTAAACTGGAAAAGTAAGTTTGAAAACATACAAAAAGATAACAGGTGGGGTGGGAATATCTAACTTTTCAGCAGAGACAGCTTACTTTCTGGCCTTATATCAGTCTTGGAGATATCATCAGTGGACTCACAATGGTGTAAGATTTGGAAACATGATGAATTTAGCCATTTGGGATGAAACAAAGGCATTTTTCTGCAAGGGCTCTTCACTATGTGAGCTGTAGTTTTTGGAAAGCATTTCCATGAAAGTATAGCTTGTTGTCAAAAACTAGGAAGTTAGAACTAGATCAAACATCATGGTCATAAGGTGGAATAGCACAAATTGATAAAATGTGTTCAGTATTACATTGATCAGATGGAATGAGAAGAGCCACAGGTTGGTAGCACGGCACATGTTTTGCCTGCTGCAGGTGCCACTGAGATGTCATGAACTTTTGGTGTAAAATGTAGTTTAATTTGGTCTGACATAAATTGCATGGTGTCTTGCACAAGTACCTTGAGGACATCTAGGAGGTCCCCTCCTAGAGATAGAAGACTGGCAAGATTTCTTTCTTTATTTCCCAGTTTTCTGCCTTAAAGCAAATAAACAAACAAATAAACAAACAAAGCTGCCATGCCCCAGTGCAGATGCAGAGCTCCCAGAAAGCAGACCACTACAAGATCTACTGGATTTCAGGGCTCAGGAAGAACTGGGGCCTACAATAGTGGTAGCTAAGCACCTACTCCTTCCAGAGGAAGGAAACACTGTTAGCAGAATCAGAAACAGAAATTCCTCCCAATCACAAAGAGTAGCAATGCTTAAAGAAGCAGAAGAATATGAAGCTTTAGCAAAGGATTCCTTGGAAGCAGATAACTCTTCATACAGAAGACTTCTGCTAGAAGCCTTTAATCTGCTATAGCTGTGCCATGAGTGAAAACTGGTTAGTATCTTTATATAAGAATTGAATAAGTCTGTTACTGAAAGCATGAAAATCTTTCCTTTCTTGGCTTCTTCCTTTCTCAACATACCTAATATGTTTGGCTCTGCTGATATCTGACCCTGGACTGATAACAGATCTTTTCAGTGGTTTTCCTAAGCTTGACTTGATGAATAATCTGGTAGGACTTTATCTTCAGTGACTCTAGCTCTGTTATTCAGCTCTCTGGCTCTGTTTCCTAAAAAGTGCTTTTGGATACTCTTTAGCTGCTCTGTTGACATTGTGGGTGGTTTTCCTGGGATTGTCTGACCTGCCTAATCTGAGACCACCTGACTTAATGAATCCCTTTAGGTAGAGGACAACAGCACTGAAGGCATACAATGAAAACAAAATAATTACTAAAAATAAATTAAATAAGCAAACCATTAAATCCATCATAATAATACTAGCAGTTTATTTTTTTAATATATTTTTTATTGAAGTTATAATTGAAAATAACCCTCCCCCTCCCCACTTCCAGGCTTATTTTCCAGTTGAATCTGCTTGTTTTCATTCCATTCATACATAATTGTTGCTTACTCAAAGGAAAAGATGATCTTACATTGTTACATCTTACATTGTTACATTATTGCTTTGTTACATTACCTTATTACATTGTTGCATTACATTACTTACAATCTTACTTTGTTCCTTTTCCTTTCTTATTCTATATCTTTAACCAATTCAAAACTTCTCTCCATTCCCTTTCAAAGTTCTGGATAGGCTTATTTTTCAGACAATGTTAACTTTTCTGTCTCTACCATATCCAGGACTTTTAATTTCCGTTCATCTATATCAACATATTTCCTTTCTTTCCAATATTGCGCATATATCAGACTTGCAGCAGTTATCAGATATAACAATATCTTCTGATGACATCTTATTTCTCTTTGTTGCCCTAGCATATTTAACAGATAAAACTCTGGTTTCATTTCAAAATTTAAATTATAAATTCTTTGAATTTCATCATGTATTTCCCTCCAAAATTTCCTTGCTATCTTACAGGTCCACCACATATGAAAAAAGACCCCACATTTTCATCACATTTCCAATATTTTGCATTTCCATTTTTAGTTATTTTTTGCAATCTTTCTGGTGCCATATACCATCTGTGTAGCATTTTTACAAAAAAATTCTCTTAAGTTTAAACTTGGTGTACATTTTATATCTGTTTTCCATGCCCTCACCTATGTGTCCAGTTCAACTGGATGTCCAATATTTTGTGCCCACCTAACCATAGTATCTTTAACAACCTCTGATTCCATTTCTTTTTACAACAATAATTTATAAAACTTGGAAATTCAATTCTTCTGGTCCCCCCTCATCAATAAATATAGGACATTTTTTTTCCTTTCAAATCCATACAATTTTTGGTCCATTTTAAATCTCTCTTTAAGTTGTCTCCATGGGAACCAATCAAATTCATATCCTGCAGCTTTTAATTCTTCTTCTATACGCATTCTTGGTTTGTCCCCATCCCATTTCAGCAATTCTTGATAAATTAGTAGGTTTCCTTGTTTTGTTAGGGCAATTTTATATGCTTCTTGGGGTGAAGTCCACATTGGAAATCTTCTATAAAATTTATGCTTTATTTGTTACCAAACTTTGAGTAATGTCTTCTGAATACAACAATTGTTGAACTCTTTATTCATTGTTATTTTATCATAGCATAAATTTCTGTGCCATCCAAACCTATTATTTATTCCAATTCTTTAATTGTTGTATTTTCTACTTGTATCCAGTCTTCAATCAAGTCTAAACAACATGCTTGATAATAGGTTTTTAATGATGGCACATCAAATCCTCCTCTCTCTTTTGCATCTTGTAATATTTTAAATCTTATTCTTGTTTTTTTCCCTTGCCAGATAAATTTTTGTAGTTCTTTTTCCCATTCTTTAAAGATCTTCTCTCTTCCTATTATTGGTAAATTCTGGAAGAGGAACATGAGCTTTGATAGTAAAGACATTTTGAAAGCATTTATTCTTCACAGGAGAGACAAATTTAAATTTATCCATTTTTCCATTTCACTTTTAATCTCCTTCCATATCTTCAAATAATTATTATCAAATAATTCTTGGTTTTTATTTGTTATGATAATACCTAAATATTTGACTTTCTTGGTTAATTGATATCCAGATCTTCTCTCCAGGTCAGCTTGTTCTTTTTTTGTCATGTTTAATGTCATCATCATTGTCTTTTCTCTATTTATCTTGTATCCTGCCATTTGTCCATATTTTTGTAAAATGTCCATCAACATCTGAATTGATTCTTGAGGTTCCTCCAAAAATATGATTACATCATCAGCAAATACTTTGTATTTTATTTCCTTGTTCTTTAATCTCAAAGCTCGTATCTGTAAGTCTTTATTTATTGCAATCAACAATACGTCCAATATGGCTATAAATAATAGTGGTGATAAAGGGCACCCTTGCCATACCCCCTTATTTATAGCAAAGCTTGTCATTGTATCTCCATTTATAATTAACTTTGCTGATTGATCCTGGTAAATTATTTCAATCCACTTACAAAAGACTTTTCCCAGGTCATATTCTTTTAAAACTTGGTGCAAAAATTCCCAGGAAATATTATCAAAAGCTTTTTCTCCATCCAGTAAAATAAAAGCTATCTTCTTCCCTGGGTTTTTATCATAGTGTTCAATCACATCCAAAAATGTTCCTATATTGTTCTTCATATATCTGCCTGGAAGAAAGCCTGTTTGACCTTCATGAATCTTGTCCTGTAATACATGTCTCAATCATTTTGCCAATACTGTTGCTGGTATTTTATAATCTGTATTCAGCAAAGAAATTGGTCTGTA
This sequence comes from Ctenosaura bakeri, assembly GCA_948474755.1. NCBI lineage: Eukaryota > Metazoa > Chordata > Lepidosauria > Squamata > Iguanidae > Ctenosaura > Ctenosaura bakeri. The sequence goes on along the minus strand of CAOLHI010002553.1, from coordinate 23,773 downwards.
GTTTTTGACTTCTCTTTTATCCTTATCTTCTTTAGGTATCAATACAATATTTGCTTCTCTCCAGAATTGCGGTTTCCCATAGTTTTCTATTTCTTTCAAAGTAGCTTGATATGGGTGAATTAATTCTTTTACAAACCTTTTATAATATAATACAGTGAAACCATCTGGTCCTGATGCCTTGTCCATTTTCAAATCCTTTATAGCCTCTTCTATTTCAGTAAGTGTTATTGGCTTATTTAGCTGTTCCTGTTTCTCCAACTATATTTTATATTAAGATTTTTGGAATCTTAACCTTGGAGAGAAATTCTATCCAATTTTTCTCATTTCAGTACATAAGATTTTTTTCATAAAATAATTTTTCAAAATATTCTTTAAACTTCTGCTTTATCTTTTCGTGTTGAGTAATCATCTTCTTCCCATTTTTCAATTCAACTACTATGTTCCTCTCTCTCCTTTTCTTGAGTTTGTATGTTAACCATTTCCCAATTTTATTGGCTTGTTCAAATTGCATCGGTTTCATCTGTTTCATCTTTTTTTCTGTTTCCTCCAATGTGTTCAACATTATCTCTTTTTGTATTTTCTTTATCTCCCCTTGTAGTGATTTCTTTGATGGGTTTTCTCTAAATTCTTTTTCTTTCTCTTGAAGTTTAGTCATCAGCTCTTGATGTTTCTCTAGCCTTTTCTTATTCTGGATTTGTCATTTTTGCATACCCCCCCTCATTACTGCTTTAGATGCATCCCAAACTGTCTTCATCTTCATATCTTCTCTTATATTTTCTCTAAAATAATTTTTTAAAACTTCCTTCGCTTGTTGTACTATCTCCTCATCATTTAACAAACTGTCATTTAAGCACCATTGAAACTGTTTTGCCTTTTCCTGCATTTGCAACATCACTGGATGATGGTCTGAGATGATCTTAGGCAAAATTTCTATCTTTTTTATCTCTGTTAACAAATATTTAGAGGTAAGAATCATATCTATTCGAGACCATGATTGATGTACTTCTGAGAAAAAAGTAAAGTTCTTTACATCAGGATAAAGAATTCTCCATGCATCCACATCTCAAAAACAGTTTTTGGCAATTTACCTCTCTTTCCTTGGTCTTGCTTATTTGGGGTGGTTGTTTTGTCCATGTTGACACCCATGACTCCATCCCAATCTCCTACTAAGATCCAATCTTTGTACTCATATTCTGATATCTTTTCTTGCAATTTCTTATAAAATTTCTTTTTATTTTCCTTTGAAGCATATACTCCAAGTAAAAATAATTTTTCCCATTTTTTGAAATTTCAGGCTCCTAATATTCTTCCCTCTTCATCTTCTAGTTTTTTTTTTTTTTGGCTGTTATATCCTTGTCAATATACATTACAACCCCCCTTTTTTTCTTCTCATATAGAAAGGTAAAGCATTGACCTAGTTTAGAGTTGTATAAATACTTTTCTTGGTTCTTCTTTATATGAGTTTCTAACAGTACCGTAATTTGAGGTCTTATTCTTTCTAGATGATGAAAAATTCGTCGTCTTTTTGTTTGTGAGTTTATTCCTTGTACATTCCAGGTTATTATCTTCATGTTTGTTTCTTTGCTGACTTACTTTCCTTTCATCTTTTTCTCTACTGGTTCTACCAGTTCAGACTCTTCTTCAGACATTGGATTCATTTCATCTGCCATTGCCATACCCGTTTTTGCAGCTTCTGAAGCTGGATCCAATTTCTTTTCTTCAGTCCCTTCTGTTGCCATTCCCTTTTTCAAATGATCCACTTGGAATTCAATTGCTTGTTGAACAAAGCTTATCTTCCTTCTTCTCCCCTCAAAGAAAAAAGAAAGACCTTCTGGTATCTCCTGTCTGTATCCTATACCCTTTGATTACAAATCTTTTGCCAAAAACATATACTCTCTTCCGCTTCTCATAAGACCTGGCGGTACATGCTTAAATTTTTTTCTTTCATTCTCATCCACTATTAGTTTTTCTTTATAGTTTTGCTCCAGAGTCAAATCCTGTGTCTTTTCTCTAGTAAAATATACCACTATGTCTTGCTTAGCCACAATCAATTCAATTGTGAAGGCCTTGTCTATCTCGTTTTCAAATCTTGCTGCTCTTTGGCCTATATATGGTGCCAAAATATCTGTTACTCTCTGGCTTAAATTTTCCTCTTTCTGTTCATGGAGTCTCCTCAGTTTCAAACTTCTACTCCCTTGATGTATTTCCAATCACATTATAGTTTCCTTGTCTTTTTGTTGTTCTTTCTTCATTTGTTCCATCTGGTTTTCCAATTTTTGGCTTTTTTCTTGGATATCCTCAACTTTTTGATCCATTGTTGATAAATCTTTTGTAAGTTTTTGCAGACTCTGATTCAGATTTTCTACTTCCTTTTTCAAGTCTTGTTTTATTTCTGACCTAGTTGTTCTTATCTCTGACTTCATTGCCTTTAAGTCTTCCATCATATCATTTCTCATTATTTGAAATTCCTCTAACAATCTGTTCATCTCCATTGTTTAGATCCCATTGATCCTCTTCTTTCTAAAACTTGTGGTTGGATTGGTGTCTGTGTTGTTGTTTTTTTACCTGTTACCATATCTTCCTTCCCTTGTTATTTTAATTTTCTCTTCATAACCTTCCAAATCTTTAAGTATCATATAATCAAGGAAACATATGTAATAAAGTTCAAAATATAACTCTATATCACAACCACAATGCTTAACACATCTAGTGATATCTTAACTTTACTAGGTCCTTACTATCTATTAGTCTATTCCCAATTCTAATAATAAGGGAAGAATTTCAAAATTGTCTTACTATTCTCTTATTTGTATATACTATAACCACAATTCAATCATACAACTTAAATGAAATTACATGAAGATTAAATGAAGTTGAATGAAGATTAAATGAAGTTAAATGAAATGAAGGTTAAATGTCATATCCACTTTCTTTCTTCCTTGCTATCTACCCCAGATTTACCAGAGTTCAGATCTCTTCCTTTTCTCTAGTCTTTATTTTTAAAAAGACTTCACCTCTCTTCTTGAAGTTAATCCATTTGACCACCAGGGGCAATACATACTAATATTTCTATTCACAGTCAACAATTAAATAGTCCCTTTTTAAGCTCTTAAATTTGAATTAGGCAGCATCTCAAAATCAATTCTTCCTTCTCTTTTACTTCACCTCTCTTCCTGAGGTTAATCCAATTTTAAGCCAAAAAAACCCCATATCTTTCACCTCTCTTCCAGAGGCTAATCCATTTTTAAAAAATATCTTCTATGTCTCTGACAAATTGATTTTAACTTTTTTATGTATTCTTCACCTCTCTTCTAGAGGCTAATCCAAATCAAGAGAGAAATTTAAGAAAACTTAAAAAATACAAATTCCATCATCCCCCCTTCACTCTAAGCCGCCTCTGTTATGTCCTTCATTTATCTCTCTGTTTAGTCTTGTCCGTCTACAATGTCCTCGCTCTCATCTCTTTCTCTTTCCTCCCTTCCACCACTTATATATTTAATTAAGCTCCTCGTATTAGTTATTTATTATCCGTATTAATTTTGCCCAATGAAAATAAAAAGTGACAGACCACCAAAGATTTTAACAGTTAAGCAAAAGGAGTTATAAATCTCATGTTTTCACAGCCACTCAGCCAGCCAGCTCAGAGCAGATTTGCCAGAGCCAGCTGTGTCATCCATTTCTCTCACCAGAGCTCTCCGCTCCTCCATACCACCACACCAGATTTCACTGTCTTTACCAAAACTTCTCCATCCCGGCTGGCATGGATATTTATCCTATGACAAAGCAACTGTAAATAAAGAATTTAATAATCATTGTATCTGAAAGACTTTATTGAAAGTGTGGTTACAAATAAAGCATAAATTTTACAGAAGACTTCCGATGTGGCTCTTACCTCAAGAAGCTTATAAAATTGCCTCAACAAAACAAGGGAATTTATTGATGTATCAAGAGCTGTTGAAATGGGATGGAGATAAGTTAAGAATGTGTACAGAAGAAGAATTAAAAGATTTAGGACACAAATTTAATTGGTTCCCATGGAGACAATTAAAAGAGAGATTTAAGATGGATCAAAAATTATATAGATTTGAAAGAAACGAAAATGAGCTAGATGTATTGATGAAAGGGGACCAGAAAAAGAGAATCTCTAAATTTTATAAAATATTGTTGCAAAGAGAAATGGAATCAGAGACTGTTAAAGATAATACGCTTAGTTGGGCACAAAATATTGGACATCCAATTGAGTTGGATACATGGGTGAGGGCATGGAAAATAGATATAAAATTTACACCAAGTTTAAATTTAAGAGAAAATTTTTATAAAATGCTACACAGATGGCGTATGACACCTGAAAGGTTGAAAAAAAATACTAAAAATGGGAATGGAAAATGTTGGAAATGTGATGGAAAGGTGGGGTCTTTTTTTCATATATGGTGGACCTGTAAGATAGTAAGAACATTTTGGAAGGAAATACATGATGAAGGTCAAAGAATGTACAGTTTAAATTTTGCAATGAACCCAGAATTTAATTTGTTAAATATGCTAGGGCAACAAAGAGAAATAAGATCTCACCAGAAGACGTTGTTATATGTGATAACTGCTGCAAGACTGACATATGCACAATACTGGAAAGAAAGAAACTATGTTGATAAAGAATGGAAATTAAAAGTTCTGGATATGGTAGAGATCGGAAAGTTAACATTTTCACTGAAAAATAAGCCAATCCAGAACTTTGAAAGAGAATGGAAAGAAGTTTTGAACTGGATAAAGATATAATATAAGAAAAGGAAAAGGAATAAAGTAAGACTGCATGTAATGTAAGTCAATAATATCATAGGTAATGTATTAAGCTGTAATGTAACAATGTTAAATGCAATAATGTAAGATTATCCTCTAAACAGAAACAATGTATGAATGGAATATAAACAAATGGACTCAACTGGAAAGAAAGAAAAAGCTTGGAAGTGGGGAAGGTTTTTTTTATTTATTTTCAACTTAAATTTCAATAAAAATATTAAAAAAAAACAAAAACAAAACAAAACTTCTCCATCCCAAACAAAGAAATTAAGTTCCAAACCTCAAAGAAATAGCCTGATCTTGCGGAGGCACTTTAGCAGTCAATATTTTCAAAGCCAGCTACGTCTTCCATTTCTCCCCCCAGATCAGTACAGTCCTCCACCACTCCATAACTCCGGATCTCATTGTCTCATCAACACTTCTCCATTGAAAACAAGGTTACTTTTTTTATTCAGCCTTATCTATCTCTTCACCATGCAGATTCAAACTGGAATCTTCTTTCTTCAACCCTTCTTGTTTTTTTAAAAAAGGTTCTTTCACTGGTGCTTGTCAGTCCCCTTGGCTGTGAGTCTGTGGCTGCAGCTCCTTCCCTTGTCCTGTTCGTGTTGGTCTCTCCCCTCCTCTCTACCAATGCTGGGGTGATTTGGAACAATGTGAGCTGCTCTGCCTCCCCCTACCTGCTAAGGTAGTACCTTATTGTAGGGACACAAGGTCCCCGGGGGATATTACCCCTGCAGATTCACAGCGGTAGCCCTTCACCAGCTGTTCAGGCTACCAGCTGCACTGACATCTTGGCCAGAAGTCCACAATAATCACTAACAGTTTAAAAGGCTAGGTGTAAGAAATGTGCCTTCATATTTTCACTGGAAAAAGTGGAAGTGGGAATTGATTGCAACACTGCAGGCAGAATGTTCCACAGTCTGGGAGTAAATGTGGAAGAAATCCTCCATCATGAGGATCTCACAAGGTCCATCCTAAGGTCATAGTGAGCTGACTTTCAGTCCTCAACCTTACTTTAAAACCCCTGCAAGCAATCAGTTCAGATTTCCAGCATTCCCCCCCTCCCCCAAGTGCTTGTGGGGTGTGGAAGAGTGAGGTTCCCATTTTGTTTCTGGCCCCATCTGCCCCACAGCCAGTATGTGGGCTGCAAGAAATGACCCCCTGAGCATCAAGGGGAAAAATAAATCTCATCCTTACTCTAAATTCACCCTAAATTAATTGTAGACAAACATCTGCAGAGCCTTTAATCACAACCTTTGGAGCTTCCAGGTAATTTAGAATTGCCATCTAAGAGTCAAATCAAATCAAAATAAACTTTATTTAACAAGGGAACCAAATCCAGGTGAACAGCTAACAGTAGAATAGATAAGATCCATATACGGTTACTGAACCAACATGGAAAATAGGAAAAGAAAAGGTTTGTTTCTCCCTCCTCCCTTTCACACACACACTCAGAGCTGTGTAGGAGTTGCTCCCTGTGAGATGATCCCATACTATTTTGAGAACATATGTAAATATTTCAAGAATGTAGGTAGATCTAATCTTGTTCTTTTTTGTCTCCCCTTACTATACCAATTTGTGGACAGTATGAAATCCTCATCCTATGTGGATTCCACCAGGAGCCAAATGTCTGTTGGCTAATGTTTCCAGAAACGCCACTTTTTAATAACTCATAGCTAAGATTAAAATTAATTGTTTCTCATTTTTAAAAAAATTGAACATGGCAGAGGGAAGCTGCTTACATAACAATTCTTCTTAGACTTCTTCAGTAATATAAATGGTACTTTAGCCAGGATTCTTTCTTCCCCGTTCCCCTCCAAAAAGTGTATACTAAATTGCTGCCAGCATTATTAACCTTGCATTCTCTCTTTATAGTACCTCGATGCTGAAAAGCAGAAACTCTTTCATTTTGTATTACCTGTCTTTCTGATCACTGCAGTTAAGTTTAAATGTTCACCTCTGTGACGGTTGCTATGGAAATCTCTTTAGAAGAGATTGTGGTTGAGGGAGGCATTTCAAGACCTCTATATATGGGAAAGGGATACAGACATTGAGTGATGTACAAGGAATGCTGAAGGCCCTCAGAGTGGTAAAAACTCTGTGGGAGCCTGAGGGAAGAGACTTCTTCAAAGGAAAGGGGGTGGGCTTACCTGCAAACCCCAGGATTCCATAGGATGTTGAAAGTGGAATAATAGCACTATAATAGTCTAGCACAGAAATGGCTATACTGTCCAACATTTCACAGATGCAGACAAGAACACATGTGGCCAAGGAACGTCAGAGTGTGGTCAAGATGGCAAATGTTATCAGTGAGGAAAAACACAAAAGTTAGAGGAGGATGGCACAGTCTGTTTTTGTCTGAACCTACTGAAAAGGGCAAGATTCTGCCCTCTCCTCTCCTCTCCCTCCCTGAGTTACCTGAATGCAAGCTACTTTTGCACTTTGATCTCAGTTTGCAGTAACTGAGGTAGAATGAAGACAAAGGATGAAAGTGGGAGGAGAAGAAAAACCGGGACATTTTAAAAACAGCTGAAAAAGTGGGATGACAGATGGTTATTTGGGACTCAAGGGTATGTCAGAGTTGCTGAGAGAGACCTGTTTCAAAGCTGTGCTCCACTCTGGAACTATTAGTCTACTACACTAAAACAAATAAAGAAATAAATAAAACATGCCAGGATTTCTGTATGCCCAACATAGCCATGAACAAGTCTGGTGTCTGATCACCTGCTCTATTTTTATTGATCACTGTATTTAAAATATTTGTAAGCAAACTTTAAGATATCAAATGTCTCCAGACTTACACAATGAACTTTCATACCGTAATTAAACAGACAAAATTAATAAAATGACAAGCAAGAAGAAAGATCCAGCCTAGAGGGCACTGAAAGCAGAGACATGGCTGTGGCCTAAAATCTAAGAAATGTGTCTTTAAAAAATTGAGAAAAAATTGTCCTTAGATTCCCTCTAGGGGTTTGGGGGAGGCATTTCTACCACATTTACCTATTTAGGCCCAGGAGAGGCCTTTTCTGAAAAAGGCAGTGAGCAGGAAGTGACTTCACTTCTTGATTGATTCCTGTTTCAAAAAAGGCTTGTCCTGGGCCTAAATAGATGACTTCCACTTACTGGTCCTTTCCACACGAGGCAGTTAAAATGGGCCAAGGCATCCTGGCATGGAGGTTGTCCGCACCTTGGATCGGACTAGGTGCGGACTATTTAACTTAGTTCCACACCTCAGTCCGATCCAACCTGCCCTCAAGTGGTCCTCCCCCGCACTAAGTAAAGACTGGAAAAATCAGGTCTTTACATTTTCTGGAATGCACCATTGCATTCCTACTTACCTGTGCAGATGTGCAGGCTGGCACCAATGCGAGCCTGCAATCAGTGGAGGGCGGGCTGTGGGCATGGCCAGCCTCAGCGGTTGGTCCACTCCCACGAAGACATCAGAAGTCGCCATTTTGAGCTGGAGCAGTGCAGATCTACAGACCTCGCACTGCTCCGGTTCACCCTGCACCAATGAAGGAGCCCTGCGGAAGGGCTCAAGGGACAGTGTGTGTTACTTCGGACCCAAGAATAGCTGGTAAGTAACAGCACGGAGCGATTCACTCGCCTCATGAGGAAAGAGCCACTGTCTGTTGCTCACAAAGACATTTTTCTGGGCCTAAAATGGTCCGGGGAGTTCCAGAAACATGGTGATCCCATGTCCCCTAGAGGGTGTTTAGAGGGCATTTGGAGACCAGAAAAGTTTATATTTTTTGTGGCGGTGGGGAGTGCAGCTCTCCAAGGCCTCCTGGAGGAATACAAACCCCTAAGGCTTCCACAGTTGCCACCCCTGCTCTAGAAGGTAACCCATTCCAGAGGCACAAGAACACTTTGGAAAAGGCCATCTCCTTCATACTTTATGACTTACCTACTCTTTAAGATCTGTTGTTGGAAACTGATGAAATGGGTAAAGCTTGCTCCCAAACCATTCAAGACTTTAAAACAGATATAAATACTGATTTCTCTGATTTTTCCCCAGAGGGAAGGGGGGAGAACATCTAGTTGGGTTCATCTCCTAATTACTGGAAAATTTCTTCCCCTCTCTCCCTGTGAAGTAATTATTGAGATGATTTAGCCAGCCATTGGACACAGTTGGTTCAAAGTGAATTAAAATGTAATAATTGTGCATATAAAAAGTTATTGTACACTCTTGAAAATAGTTGGTAAATTATAATTATTTCGGAAACATCTTTTCTGGGCAGCTAACATAATTGGACAAACACATTTATAAATATTGTGTCATACTTGATCAGTTACAGTCAGAGTTAAACAAGAAAAGAACCAAAAGCTAACATCTTTCCTGGGTTTCTCATGTTCTTTCCTTGGATGATAATTCTTCCATGTCCCCCTTTGGTCTGCTGAACAAAAAGCAATTAACCTTGTAATATGCTGTCAGACAGGACTTTCCTCGGTGTTTTTGACTGGTTAACTTCTTTTGGATAGTGACTTCATCACTATTGACTTTCCAGCTTATTCACACTTTCCTAGCACTGAATTAGTTTGTACATATCCAATTAAAATATATGACTTCAAGGCAATAATGCAAATGGACTGCCTCCACTCCCAGGCTTCTGTGAGAAAATTGTTGGTGGACCATTGATTGGGGATGTGTTCCACAGTGGCCTCCAAGACCTTAGAACCACTTCACCTTTGCCTTAAAGGTCGTCAACAGAACTTAAAATGGAGCTCATAAGGTTACTGGTTGCCAGTGTAGCTTGTTTTAATATTTGTTGTGGTGTGCCTCCAAGTCATTTCTGACTTATGGCAATCCTAAGGTGAACCAATCACATGATTTTCTGAGACTGAGTGTAGGTAATGTGCCCAAGGTAACCCAGTGGGTTTTCATGGCTGAGTGGGAAATTGAACCCAATGCTCTGTTGGAACTGAGTCCAGTGCTCAAACCATTACACCATGCTGGCTCTCTGTTTTAATAGAGGTGTCATGTCTTGTCCAACTGTCTTGTCCTCATCAACACTTGGGCAGTTCCATTCTTTATTAGATGAAATTTCCACAGGCAGTCACAGTAGTCCAGCCTAGGCATTATTACTTAATGGATAAGCAAGGCAAGGTCTGTCATTTCTAGAGAGTGTAGTTGCTCTGGCCTTACTCTATTTTTATATGTGTTTGGATTATCTCAGCATTGGACATGATTGGGAAAGGAAACACAACTGGCATTCTTCTTGGAATGAATTCTCCATCTTCTAAAATCACCCTGTATTTAGAGAACTGAAACTCTGACTTGATTTGCTTTTAGTCCAATGAGCCTGAGAACCTGCCCAAAGATCTAGCCACCCTTAGAACTCTTGATTTTGTAATTTATTGTGCTTACCTGGCTGGGATTTTTCCCTATCTCAATCTGGGCAGAAAGCCAGAACTTGCAGCTACACAGCTGATAGCCAGGAGATAATACAGACAAAGTATCAAACAAAGAAACAGAACAGCTCAAAATCAGTCACTTTACTTTATTCAGTAAGCAGAAGTTCAAAGGCATAAACAAAGTCTAACAGCATCCAAAGACAGAGTAAATAAGTCCAGAGTCAACACTATCCAAGAAATATAACTGGCAGTCAGGATGGTCAGATAAGCTCTGACAGCTTCTGGAGGAGGAAGGTCTGTGCTTATAGGACAACAGTTTTAATGCAGTTGTTGCCTAACTAATTGCTGTCTCCTATAAATCCTTTGGGACATGCACAAGTTCTCTCCTTGCTGTCTATGCTCAGCAAAGGTAAGTATAGGTAATGTCCTATCTTAGTCCTGGCAAAACTGATAAATCAAACAAAACAAACTGAGTATCTCCCGGCAACTTATTTACTTCCAGGCAGTAAGCAAGGAGTCATAAATAAAGTACAGCAGGGTTTCATGGCAAGGGAGTATCCAAGGTCAAACTGAGCATTTGTTGAGGCATCCAGCAAGGTAGCAGGTCAGATAAGCTCTGACAACTCATGGAGGGGAAGGACACCAGCTAAATAGACCTAAAGCCTTGTGCAGCTGTACCTTGATTGATTGTTGCCTGCTATAAATTCTGAGAGAGCGACATTGAGTCTCTCTCTTTGCTGCTTGTGCTGTGTGAAGCTGGGTCTAGGTAAGTGTTCTTCTGTATCTGAAGAGGCAGGACTCTCTGTTAGAGCTGGCACTGCCCTCTGTTCTGTTTCTGGCACTGTAACCTCTCTCTGTACAGCAGGTCCTGCCCTGCCCCCTGTTTCATTCTCTGGCATGCTGTCTGCTTCAGACTCTGAGTCAGAGTCCATGCTCTGGAAGCAGAGCATGACAAGTAAGTTGTCCTCAGTATCTGAAGGGACAAGATTCTGCTGGAGCTGGCATTGCACCCTGTTCTGTCTCTGGGATTTGTGGCTTTGTAACCTCCTCAGCAGGTCTTGGCATGTCCACTGTTCCAGTCTCTGAGTCAGAGTCCATTTTCACATTCTGGAAGCAGGGCTGGGAGAACCTTAAATGTTTTTGACATTCTCACTGAAATTACTCTTTTTACACCTCTGGAAACCTATGAAATGTGTATGTTAGCAAGGTTTGTGGTACATTTTGTTCATATAAATACATACTTACTTTTTAAAAATACAAATAGCTAAAAAATGTACAAAATGTGTACATAAAGAAATCAGCATGAAAAGACATTTTGGTCAGAAGGGAAAATGAATACAAGAATGCATATATTAGGAAAAGTGTGTATTTAAATGCTTATAAGACAGAAAACGCATATAGATGTACATTAAGAAAAAAAAGGTTTTTAAACCTGTTACAAAGGATGGGATAGAAATGGAGATGGGATCTAGAATGGTGCATTGAAACAAATGCAGTTTCCATATCCCTACTTCTTTGCTTGTATTAGTTTACCTTTCTTCTACTCACCCCCTACTCAGTTCTCAATTCTGCTTTTCTTTTTAGTTATAACCTCTGCCTGAGATTTGTCTTGAGCAAGTGGACACTCACATTGCCTTAACCCAACAATTGTTGAAGACTTATGGGGCCAAACTTCATTCGTCTGACTGTGAAATGCTTCAACACAAATCTATAAGTGTAGTAGTACAGCGGGCCCTCCTTACCTGCAACATCCAGATCCATTATTTTGTGTGACTTTGGAGCATTGTGATTTATAATTAAAATGGTGGTGATGTGCACATAGATGCACTAAAACATCTGAGTGCATATCACCACCATTGAATATACTGGGATTCAAGCATTCACAATTTCTAGGATTCACGGGGGTTCCTGGAACAGAACCCCTGGATATACAGAAGGGCCATTGTACTTTTAATGTCCTTCTCCCTTCCTCTTCTCCTTCTTTCACTTCCTCCTCCTCCTGGTACCGCTGTTCTTCCTTGTCTTCTTTCTTCTCCTCCTCAGTTGAACCAGATGCCAAAATAACTTTGCCAGCCTTGGGCAGAACTTGAAAATGTTATTTTTTGGACTATAACTTTCAGAATCATCCTAATAGCATGGTTAGTACTTTGGGTACTAGGTGCCTTGTCTACTATTCATTTTGCGTTGGTAGAGTGAAGAATGCTATTTGCTTTTCCACCAGAGGCAGAAAAATATCACGATCTTCCCTCTCAAGTCTGTGTTGGGGTTGGATGGTGGGAGCAGATATTCCAGTTCAAGTCCTCTTCTACATATTCAAGCCAAGCTCTTGAATTGATGAGATTTGTGTGTTTGGTTCTCTCTTCCATCATCTCTTAAAAGTGCTAGAAGGGTGAACTGAAGGACTCTTTGCTTTAATATCATTTGTATTGTTGAGACATATCTGTACCAGTTATGTGTTTAAATTTGATTATTTTGCATCTTGCAGTTTCATTTTCTGAGGGTTTTGTTCTTTTTCTAAATGAGTGACAAGGGTTGAGATTAACTCCTGGTGCCTGTTCTGACATTCTTAGCAAGAAAGACGCAAGAATGAAATTGTCAGGCAAAATTAAGTTAACAAAATCAGTGACAGAAAAGAAGCTTATTTTGCTGGTGACACATTTCTGCCAGCTTTTCATTGTCAAAGTTCTTTTTTTTAAAAGAAGAAGAAGAAGAAGAGGAAGAAGTAGTAGTTAAAACTGTATTTAAGTGTTTAAAGGGATTGGCGCCACTAATTTATAATCTATTTTGGGATGAAATGAACACAAATATATTCTATATGGCACATATATTGTAGCAGTTTATAATGTTCCACTTATTAAAACTATGAAGTGTTTTGCCTTCAGGAGAATAAGTATTAAAAGCCTTGAAGAAAATGTGTGAGTGGAATTAATCTATTGTGGAACTTTGAAACAAAATATTTTCTAGTTATTTTCAGGCAATTTTCTTTCACAGGTGTTTGTGTGTCTGTCTTTGTGTTCAAAGATTTCATCATATGGATTGTTCAGGGTCTGGATTGCATGTCATGAGTTGCTATGATGCTTGCTTTCATTTGTTACCTCATCTTTCTCCCTGAAAACACAGGACTCAAGTCAGCTAGCATGGACTAAATCCTGTAAGTAGCCTAACTACCACTGACTTATTGAAACTAGGAGATTTGAAGAGGCATTGGCTCACCATTCAACAAGTGATTAAATTGAGTCCTCTCTAGTTGGGACTGCCAATAGGATTCAGGCCAGGAAAACTGCAAAACTAAGTACTATTAAACCTTAAGCAAATTAAAATATTAAACAAATTAAAAAACAATTCAATAATGAGGAGGAGGAGGAGCAGGAGCAGGAGGAGGAACAGGAGCAGGAGCAGGAGCAGGAGCAGGAGGAGGAGGAGGAGATTTCAGCCAGCTCCATCACCAAGTCTTTCTGAATATGAAGTATATTTCCTGGTGTGAGAGGAGGCCAATCTAGCCTCCTTGAGTTCTGCAGCCTAAGTACAGCCACTGATATGGCTATCTCTCATGATCCCAGCAAATGCCCCCATGAAGCTAGTGGCATGTAGACCAGGGTAGGATCTCCAAGACTATATTTCTTATGATAAGAGAATACATCTCTTCAGTGAATAGGGATTTATAGGTCTCATACATCTCCCTATAACCAACCGTCAACCATCTGACCAGTAATTTCTGAAAACCTTTCACACATATCCCCTGGTAGATGTGTTACAGTAGTACAAATGTGATATAGCTAAGGCTTATGTCACCATGCCCTAAGTGGCCCACTAGTCTTAGCTGTACAAATGTAATATCAACTATTTCTGAAAACTGAGCAGCCAGTTTCAGAGATGAATCTAGGTGAACACTGAAATGGTGAACTTGACTGCAAACCCATGTAACTTACATGTAACATACACAGAAGATCCCCATCACCATAATCTGAACCAGTCCTCCATGAATGGCTTGAGTTGCTGCAAAATAATGCATTCAAATTTCATCTCAGATAGCTACCAGAAAGATACCATAGTCAAAAGTATGAAAACTCACTTGAGAAGTCTAGCAGAACTCATAGGGGCATATTTCCCCTATCTAGCTTCTGACTCAGATTGTTCACTATAGTAACCAAATAACTTAATTAGGACTGAAAATGGATTACAATGTATCTAGATAAATAATTCCATCCAGGAACCTCTAGAGGTCCACATGTTGAAGAATGGCTATCATTGCCAGTCTCCAAATATTATATGGGCCCTGCCATAATTCTATGTAACAAGGAGGCTCCATGAAATTTTATTTAATGTGTATTATTTTTCAAATAAAAACAACAATGGATTCAATTAGCGAACCCGGTTATATTTCACAGTTTAATATCACATTCATTGCTGTTCTGGATTTTGGATTGTCTCTAAACATATAATGTATAGAAAAAAATTGTTTACTGCTATATTTCCATTCTTGGCTGTGGTATGGGAAGAAGGTCATCACATCAATGCTAGCATTTTCTCCTTGCCTAACTGGCAGGAAGAAATGGACAAAACCCAGCAAGCTAAGGCCCCTCAATCCTATAAAATATGCTGGATAATTTTTAAAAAAATCTGGAACAAAACATTCAGGGGAAAAAAAAACTTTAGGAAGTCATGACAGAAGGACAACAGTGGAATTGGAACTTTTTAACTTCCCAGAAATAAGCTGCATGGTGAAGAAAACAGAGTGAGGATACCAACAAAACAGAACCCTTTCTACTTTGCCAAAGGAGTCATAGTAAATCATCTCAGTGAAAGTTATCAATAAGATTGTTAAATGCCAAAGAAATTATATTGAAGAATGGCATTTCAAGACCCATTTCACGTCAGTTTTAATTACTTCAGCTTTGTGGTTTAGTTTGTTCATCTGAGCATTCTTTTTTATAACACCAATATATTCCTCAGTGGACAGGAAAGGAAAAAGGGGTATTGAACTTTAAAAAGAGCTTAACTCATAGAATCTTAGAGCTGGAAGGGAACAAAAAGGCCATCTAGCCCAAACCCCTGCCGTGCAGGAATACACACCTAAAATACTCACCCACCCACTGTTTAAAGACTTCCAAAAATGAAAAGTCCATCACAGTCCAAGCTCTTACATAAATAAATAAACAAATAAATAAACTGCCTAATATTTAGGTGGAATCTCTTTTCTCATAATTTGAACCCACTGGTTTGTGTTTTAGTTTCTGGGGAGCAGAGAACAAGCTTGCTTATCTATGTGACATCCATTTAGATATTTAAAGATGCTTTAAGACTGATCTAACACTTTGTTCTCACTTGCTCATGATATCGTCACATAGTCAAATCTGATTGACTGCATAGTATTGTGAAGATGTCCTGTTCATTGTGTGATCCCCAACTGGACAGGATTGCAGATGTGTCTGATTGAGGAGGAGGAATAAATAGGAAAATGCACCAGAGAAGTAAGTGAGAGGAAAAATAATTACAGTAAACATAAGTGTTACTGCAGTGTAGGCCTACTTGGAGATATCATTTTGATATCAATAATTTGGCTCTCTTCCACCACCCCTCTCCACGTGTTTGTGAGGACCCCGAACAAAGCACAGACTAGGCTCGGCCACTAATTGCTGAACATTCCATTCTCCACCCAGGCAGGCCAGAAATAGCCAGATCCTTGCTTTAGGAGACCCCTCTGCAAACACCTTCATTATGTATGCACACTGTTTACAAAGAGTTCCCTGCCCCGAGCAGGCAACCAGGCAAGCTGAATACTCAACTGCCAAGCACCCTGCATTTGCATGCTGGCTAACTCTTTGTCAATTGGGACTTAACTCAATCATGCTAAATTCTGACCTTTCCAAAGCTTTGTCCTGCACCCAAATCGCCTTTTTTTCCCCCAAGTATGGCATAGCCTGCAGTCACATTTCTCCCTAGAAAAACCCGTGATTCCGAGACCACCCTCGGATCGCTCCCGAGTTCCAGACCGCCTTGCTGCTGCTTTGCTTGGCGAGCTTCCCCTCAGCTCCACGTGCTGAGATACATCACACCCCAGCTTCGCTCTCTATCTTCTCTCTGGGCTCCAGGAACAGGTTCCGTATCACCTGAATCAACTATCCCTCTGAAAATCCCACTATCCTACTCAAACCTCTATTTTCCTTAGTTATCTGCGTGCGCGTGTTGCTTACATTGTGTGCCTGTATTTAATAAAGATCATTCATTATTTTCAATACGGTTTGCTTCTTGACTTGGCCTGACCCCGTAAACATTGGGCTACAAGATCCTGCTGCATTACCCTGCCTCTCATTTTGCCAGCAGTGCTCTAAGCTAATTTTCCCCAAAGTGTGTTGTTGTTTGGATATTTAGGTGTCCCCCCGGGACCTCCAGTAAACAGGGTAACATAAGGCAAAAATTATCAAAATAAAAAGAATATTCCTACAATTAAGGCTTTGTTACATTTCATACTCCAGATCTTACTCTGAACCCCAGACCTGCAATGAGAGAGCATTATAGCGGATTGTAGATTACATCCAATACTAACCTCCAAGAGAAACTGATGTACAGATATGCCAATACAGAGAATGAAGGACAGTAAGAAAAAGTAATGTGCTCTAGCTGACATCTAAAGTGGACTTTTCATACTAAGACCACCTAAAATAAATCAGTGCTAAAACTTCCAAACAGATTAGGAAATTGAATTTGCAGGTGGGTATTCTTATTCACTAGTGGCAGCCAAATCAGTTTTTTTATGCTGAGAATGACTCATTTGAACTCATTTGGAGAAGTGCTCATGGGAAGGGATGGCATTTCTGCTCCTGAAGTCTCTACTGCTTCAGGCTCATCAATTGGTCCCCAAGGCTGTTTGCACTGCTGAGCAGACAATCATTTCATTATGTTTTCAGGCTATTGCTTTATTCTTTTTATTTTAATTATGGCTTAGGTTGTTTTACTTGTAAAATTGTGTCCAATTGCTAAAAGCTATCTTGGGGGCTTTTGTGAGGGAAGTAAAAGTGGTTGGTTTTTTTTGTTGGTTTTTTTGGTGCTGTGAATAAATGATAACAGAAACCAAAGTAATATCCAGTTTGCCTGAAATGGATGCTGTCTAAAGATAAGCCATTAGCTTCTAACTCCACAATAACTTGTGGACAGATCCCATGAGCCCCAGCACAGTGCAAAAGAAGACTCGTTGAGGTCAGGACTAGGGAGAGAATATAATTACAATTATATTTGAACCCTAAGCCCACATGGGATTCATGGATGTGACACTAGAAACCAGTAGCACATAACTATCTAAATTTAATATAGTTGTATGATGGGAGAAGTGAGTATAATAGATTCATCTGATTACACTAGGGCCCTTTCCACACCTGACCTTGTTCTGGCGCTGGGGTGAGGGGATCGTGCGAGCAGCCTCTGCTGAAAGGCTCTCCTTTCCCTGCTGCTTCAGCTCTGCACGAGCTACTTGCTCACGTGAGAGCCCTGCCTCTTCCTTCCGCAGTGCAGCCTGGGACCTTCCCAGGCTGCACTGGGGCAGGAAGTGCGACCGGCCCGGCTCCAGAGGCGCCACATGACAGGTAAGTGTGCACGGGGGCTGGGAGCAATGCGCAATTGTGCACCATTTTCGGCTTCAAGCCAAAAATGAAAAGGTGCGTGATCGCTGCCTGCTGGCCCCTGGAGTGTCACACAATTGAGTGTGTCATGCACATCACTCCTTGCAATCACACAATGCTCCAGGCCCTCTTTCACATGGTAAATGCTATGCAAAAAGGCCCTAGGTTTTACCTATGCAACCCATGAGCATCTAGTGTACAAACTAATAGCAAAATCATTTTTTGAGTACTTGCCAAAACAACATCATCCCAATTCAAGAAAAAGGTCAGCAAGCTTGGAGAAACTGTAAGGAAAAACATGGAGTGGGGGGAAGAGATATCTTTAGAAAAAGAAACTAAGAACCTTGCTTCCTATGCTCAGAGGGCACAGTCAGCGGGAAAAGAGAAAAATAGGGTGGGGAAATAGAATGGATAATGCTGACAGAGACCTCCAACCCATTATTGTACACATTGTTCACAAGATGTGGCAGGTCATCTGCTCTAGACACTGTGATTCTAAGTCACATGAAATGTGCATGTTGGAATAAGCATTAATTATTTGTTTCAACAAAACTAATGAGTATGCACAAAAGAAAACAATGCAGGTGCATTGGACTGGAACACATGAGTGATTCCCAGCAGGTGTCCATAAAACTGAAAATCAGTGTTTGTGTGCATGTGTGTGTCAAATTCTCATTCTAGGCCTATTGGCAGCAGATTGTTCTACTGGCAGCAGGTCATTTTTTTCCATGTTGGTGTCAGGTAGAGATATAAATCTTGTCAAAATAAATCTTATCAAAATCTAATATGCAAACTACCAAAGAGTTTCAAACAGTTCCTCCCAACAGGGTGAGATGAAGAGAGTCTTATCATGTTTTCCAAAATTTTTAGCATTATGGGACTTTTCCAAAAGTTTAATTTGCACAAAAAATGGGGGTTTGTGAAAAAAAACCCCACAGGGGTTGTGCAGAAAAATGTGTTTCTTACTGAAATGCTTTTTCTGCAGTTCTTCTATTTGGATAAAAAAACATATTTGTGCAATACTGCTAATGGATAAAAATAAAAGACTCTATCAAATACAAATGTTTTTATCCAAACAAAATGTTCAGGAACAGTTTGGCTTCTTGGACCACAGTCTGCAGTTTCATGAAGATGGACTTCTGGCAAGTGATGAGTTGTACCTCATAGCTGTTTTCAGGAATGTTTTTGCTAAGAATTTCAGAACTCTAATTAGGAAGGTTTTAAACTGAGTTATGGAGAGGAGGGAGACAGTATTCTTGGGGGCAGGAGTTAATCAACTACTGGAGATAACAGTTTGAATCTTACATGGAGAAGGGGTAAACAGTTTAGCAACCTAACAGTGGGAGGGAAGAAACTCAAACATGCAGCTAAGGAAAGTGACCTATGGTCTCAGTTGCCTCTCCACTAATGTACAGAGCATGAGAAATAAACAGGATCAATCTGAACTTGTAGTACAGCAAATATGATGTAATAGGCATCGCTGAAACCTGGTGAGATATGAGTTTCATGATTGGAATGTAGCAATAGAGGGGTATAATCTCAGAACCCCTGGCAATAATTTTTGAGAATTCCTGGAGAATAGGAGAAGTCTCAGAAGACGTGAGGAGGCAAATATTGTCTCCATCTTCAATAAGGGGAAAAAAGAGGATGCAAACAATTACTGCTTAGTCAACCTGATATCAATACCACTTTGTAAGCACTTAGAAAGAAATGCCATGATCACTAAAAGTCAACATGAGTTTCTCAATAACAAGTCATGCCAAACTAATCTCTCTCTCTCTCTTTGATAGAGTTACTAGCTTGGTAGATGAAGGAATGCTGTGGACATAGTGTATCTTGATTTCAGTAAGGCCTTTGACAAGGTCCCCCATGACATTCCTGCAAACAAGCTAGTAAAATGTAGGCTTGACAATGTTACTGTTAGATGAACTTGTAACTGGTTGACTGACCAAACCCAAAGGGTGCTCACCAATGGCTTCTTTTCATCCTGGGGAGAAATGACTAGTGAGGTGCCACAGGGTTCTGTCCTGGGCCCAATGCTACTCACCATGCCTAACAATGAATTGGCTGAAGGAATAGATGGCATTCTTATCAAATTTGCAGATGACACCAAATCAGGAGGGATAGGTAACACCTCAGAGGATAGGATCAGAATTCAAAATGACCTTAACAGATTGGATTGCTGGACCAAGACTAACAAAATAAATTTCAACAGGGAGAAATGTAATGTACCATGCTTGGCCATAAAAATAAAATAAAATGCACAGATAGAAGATGGGAGAACACCTGGCTTGACAACAGTACATGTGAAAACGAGCAAGGAGTCTTAGGCCATTTCCGCACGGCGTAGAGCGACCTCCAACGGAGGTCTTCTGCACCGTGGAGTGGACTAGGGTGGACTACTTTTTGTAGTTCCGCACTTCAGTCCAGTTTGGAGTGACCGGAACTGGTCATGCAGTGTGCTTTTTAAAAACCTCTTTTAAGAGGTTTTTAAAAAGCACGGAGCATGTGACTCCGTGTCGCTCCGTCGCCGCGCTCTGGTGCAGATTTGCAGGCGTGCACTAGTGTGTGCCTGCAGATCTGCTGGGGGAGGGCTTTAGGTTGGTGAGCTTCTCCGGTTGGTGGAGAGCCTCCACCAACCATAAGCCGGCATTTTGGATGCCGGAGCAATGCGGAGCTCGCACTGCTCCTTGTTCCAACGGACTCGCCTGGATGCTGAAGAAATCCAGTGAGTCCCGTTTTTGCACGGTTCCTCTTCCACGTGCGGAAAGGGCCTTAGTAGACAGCAAGGTGAACATGAGTCAGCAGTATGATGCAGCAGATAAAAAAGTGAATGTGTTCTGGTCTGCATTGATAGGAATATAGTGTCTAGGTCAAGGGAAATGATAGTACCACTCTATTCTGCTTTGATCAGACCCACCTGGAATACTGTGTTCTGGACATAACAGTTCAGAAAGGATATTAACAAGCTGGAATGTGTCCAGAAGAGGGCAACCAAAATGGTAGAAGGTCTGGAAACCATGTCCTATGAGGAGCAGTTTAGGGAGCTGGATATGTTTAACCTGTAGAAGAGAAGGTTAAGAGAAGACATGATAGCTATGTTTAAATATTTGAAAGGATGTCATATGGAGGATAGAACAAGCCTATTTTCTGCTGTTCCAGAGACTAGGACATAGAGCAATGGCTTCAAACTTGAGGAAGAGAGATTCCACTATTAGGAAGAACTTCCTGACAGTAAGAGCAATTAAACAGTGGAATACATTGCCTTGAAATGTGGTGGAGTCTCCTTCTTTGGAGTTTTTTTTTAAATAGAGACTTGATGGCCATCTGTCAGCAAGGCTTTGATGATGTATTCCTGCATGGCAGTGGTTGGACTCAATGGCCTTTGTGGTCTCTTCCAGCTCTATGATTCTAAGTTCATTATATAAAGTATATATGCAGAAACTCTCATAATTTCACTTGACCTTATGTTGGTGTATTGAGATAGTCTTTTTCTTTGAGGATGAGAAAATCTGCAAGCATTCTTAACTTGTTAGGAAAAGTTCACCCATTTTTTGTGCCCTTGCTTGAAAGCACTATGGAATCTCCGCTGTCTCTATCCATGGACACCCCTTATTTTACTGTGAAAATATATCTGGTCAATTCCTTTCAAAGGGAAGGAAGATGTGGTTAACTCCTTTCTATTTTTTTTTAAAATGTGCATGAAATTTTATACATTGCTTCATGGCTTTCAGCCAGTGACTAAACTGTATAGAAGTAGTGTGCTGCATGCATCTGAAAGGCACACGTGTTTCTATATGCACTTGTCGCAATTGCACATTCTTGAAGGATAAGCCCATCACCATCCAACAATGGTAGAATTTATGAATGCAAATGGTATCTTACCTGCAGAAAGTTTGGGGGATGTGGATTGAGAGAAGCTGGTCAACCCTCGGACTGTAACTGAATCTCTCACACATCCCTAAAAAGCTTGGAGGAATCTTGAATCATCATTCAAAATCTGGAGAACATGCATTTCATCATCACTACCCACTGAGAACAGCTAATCTTTGTCTAAATCTCCCATGGTGAAGAAGGCTTTGAAAGACAGAGCTGTCTGTGTCAGCATTGCAAATGTGCCTTTACAACAACACCCAATACTCTCACAAGAAAAAAGGCAACAGTATGTTTAAAATACAGCAAGTGTTCTGCACTTTATAAATAATTTAGTTCTCATCATTACACAGTAGTACAAAAAGATTAAGAGTTTAAATGAGATCATTATTCCTTGTAACAAAACAATAGAGTCTGGTAAATACTATTTAGTTAAGGCTTTTTAATTATTGAATATTGAAACACATCAGCAAACAACAGCAGGTTATTAATTTGCCCCAAACACACACTGATAATGATAATGCACTCACAGTATGAAACTCAGTGGTTATCAAACCAATTGTCATAGACTACCTTTTACAATATTGACACTGTACCTCTTCTGGGTAGGTTTTGTAGAAGAGCATCAGCTAAGAAGAATATGATTAATTTTCCCAATGATACTGGTAAGATTCAAAATTTTCTTTAGTAAAATTAATTGGTTTATCTGTCATCTGGGGCAGTGATGTACTTAGAGAAAGAATGTTATAGGGCTCGGCCAAAGTATTCAGACCAACTGAATTTTGTAAACTTTAGGGATAAATAAGGGGGAAAATGCTAGAGATGGAAAAAATACTCACTTTTTTTCTGTTCTCAGAAAGAAAGGATGTCTTAACATATCAAGACACCATGTTAAGAAAATGATCAGCCAATGTGAAATTTTTCATATCCTGGGACTCCTTTTGGGAATAAGATTTGCATACAAAACTTGTACAAACTTTTTGTGGAAAAACGCCTTTGTGAAGATATCCATTTTCTGTATAAAGTATGTTTTTCTGCACAAATAATTGTTCTGCGAAAAGCCCCACAAAATGTGGAAAAAAAATTAAAAAAGAGAAAAACCTCTCGTAATTATCTCTCAGAAAAGATGAATTTTTAAAATCTTTTTATTTTGTACATGAGAATGAAATAAGCAAATAGTTATATCCTTGAAAAAATCTTCCAGTTATTGAATTATTTGTGGTACTGCTGCCACAAATAATACAATATTATTACCTTGTATTAGATTATGTTATTGTATTATTGTAATGCAATATTGTATTATTGGACTGCCTTACATTTAAGCACTAGATGTTTAAAATCTGCCTGTCTTCCTTCCTTCCTTCCTTCCTTCCTTCCTTCCTTCCTTCCTTTCTTTCTTTCTTTCTTTCTTTCTTTCTTTTTCTTTCTTTCTTTCTTCTCTCTTTCTTAAAGCACACTCATCATCAGTTATCAGAATGCTTGCTTCCAGTCAAACTGCTCCTGGAGACACAATTATATATTTGTGACTAGAAATATGAAAATATCACTGGGTTCTGTTGTTTTTCCCCAGATTCCACCTTCATTTTCTTTCCCTTTTTGTATTACATTCTAATACTTTTGGTCAGGGTTTCACACGGAATATATATTTCCAGTCACATGCATTCATTTAGGCATTTTACATCTGTATACACCACCTGCTATATCCTTATGCATATATTTTTGATTGCGCAGATTTCTAGTCATTCAAATTTTTAAATGTGTGCATTGTCTTCTTTGTACTTTATTTCTGTGATGTATCCTCATAAGACTCACTGAAGTTCAAATTCTTGAGGCAAGATGTGCTTCTTCTTGTAATGAGCCCCAATTGTTGTGAACAAGCTAGCCTGATTGATGCTGTTGCTTCCAACAAAATCCCTTTCCATCCCTACCTGGGACCTATGACATAGAATACTTTCTAGGGGTGTTCTCTCTCAGGGTGTAGCTGTAGCATAACCATAAACAGCTGTGCTCCTCCTTCAGTTTCTTTTGGGAGAATGAGGAAGAAGAAAAAGCTACTTGTTTCTTGCCCCACCTTTCAGTTGTAGTGACCAATCTGTATTCTGAAGGCAGATTGTAGAAGGACAAGATGTGAAAAT